>JAQGBQ010000356.1:0-24261 GCA_034698485.1 Vertagopus arboreus | reverse complement strand
AAATTATATAGTTTTCTCTTACTGCATAACTCAATTGTCGGCTGAGGAATGACATAATCTGAAATTATTAGACGAACTATGAAATGAATTCCGAATTTGGATTTACAATTCCAAACTTATGCTAATAACAAGAAGGGATAAAAATTTGCATAACTTAATCAAAATCAAACTCACATTTGCTTCCTTCTTTGGAGAACCTTGTTTTTTTGCTGCTTAACCTTCCGGAAATAGATGAATGAGAAGGAATGATGAATTGGATCATATATGGAATTGGATGAGTCAAGAAGAAGAAGATGAGAAATAAATTGCGAAATACTTTGTCTGACAAAACTCAAAACCGCGTGTCTGACAAAAATATAATTAATCACTTTTCTTATGGTTCATACCCCGCGGGTGGAGCTATCATGTTCATCTCACAATTTCCGAGCGGCTGTGAATAAATAATTCACATTTTTTATTATTATTAAAACAAGTGATCATCATAATAATAATAATTATTCTATTTTTTATAATAATAAAATACCTCAAGTTGTTGATTCTCCTACAACAAAAGGAACTAGACAATTTGGCTTTGCAAGTCGGCCTGAGGAATCAGAAATGTTCCTGACAAACTTTCTTTGCAAGAAGGTGAAATCTAAGTGAGTTTTGTTTCAATTTATTATTACAATTCAATTGTCAAATAAGAACAACTAAACAAGTGTTTTAATAAACGGCGTATTTTTTTGTTTATTTTTTTAGATTAGTTTGAGAAAAAAGTATTTTTATTTCTATTTTTATTCTAGATTCGTCCTCGTGTTGTTGGAAAGTACTGCGACTAAACACAAAGTCCCCGTCCGACGTGAGAGAGTTGCTGACAAAATCGAGATAATCCGATTTGACCCTTACGGTAATGATCATTTTTTTTTAATTTTAGTTTGTAATTCTTGTTCAATTGTTGACTAAAGTTATTGTTTTCTTATTTTGTTTACAGTTCGGACGGAAGTGGTTTACAAAGAAATCAAGAAAATTAAAAGCATCTAAAGTGAATCACGGAAGTGATCATAATTCTTCACTACAAAAGACCAAGATTTAATCTGCGTATTTTATATTATAGTCACTAGTTCATAGTCATCAGTTTTGCAAGTCTTCATTTTTTTTCCTATTAATATTAATGGCAGCTCAGCAGAGAAAAAGTTCATCGTGTAAGTAAAGCATTATTAATTGATCGATTGGAGAAAGTCTTGTAAAAATGAGATTAGTAATTAATTGTGATTGTAAATTTTGTAGTTAGTAGCACAAAGTCTCCTTCCTCGCCCCAGCAGCAACAAGGGAATCCAACTGGTCCTAAAAGAGTGGTTAATGATAACGTGGTCACATTCTATAATGCAATCCAGAAATGGAATGAAATATACCTCTCTGGTGTCCAAGTGTTTCAGGATGTTCCCAACGAGTGAGTCTTTTAGTTGTAGAATAATAATAAT
Source organism: Vertagopus arboreus (assembly GCA_034698485.1). Taxonomy (NCBI): domain Eukaryota; kingdom Metazoa; phylum Arthropoda; class Collembola; order Entomobryomorpha; family Isotomidae; genus Vertagopus; species Vertagopus arboreus. The sequence goes on along the minus strand of JAQGBQ010000356.1, from coordinate 22,801 downwards.
AGTCATAAATTAATGAAATAAAGCTGAAAACTGGATAAAAAATGAGAAGGAATATGACTTTTTTTGTTTGATAATTATTAGCGGAGATGAAGACAAGTTTCAGAGTTCCTGTGAGAAATTAGGCATCATCGTCGAGTCAATGGTATTGTGTTGATTTTTGTTTAGTAGTCTTATCAAGAGGATTGAAGAATATTCATTTGAATTGAAAAAGCGGATTAATTTTCATTAAACTGATGTATTTATCTATTATGATATCGTCCTGTAGACGCAGCAGACAAGCCTCATGAACGAATGTGCGAAGAAGCTAGCTAGTCTTTCTCAACTGCATCCTGGAAATAATCCTGTGTTTCTGTCATGGAGTCATCAAGATTTCGGTAATTGTTGCCACTGACATTTTTAGCTGATGATGTGGATCATAAGTGTAGGGAATCGTTAGGTTAGTGTTTACTTACAGAATACGTTATATAAAAGGAGAAGATTGCTATTCACATATCGAGCTAATCCTAACACCCAGGTTCCTTTTGACCTTCTTTGTCTATCCTCCTCCACTCGGGTTAATTTTGGACAGTGATAAAATATAAATAATCCGACTCTGCTGAGCCAGATGAGATTATGTACTCAAAGTCTGGAAAGTGAGCTCCGACCCCAACACAGTAATTAAAGCATATGGGACGATGCGTATGCAAATTTAGTACTCTGACAATTTTACTACTGCAAACAAGATCTATTATGAAAACTTTGTGGTTCGAAGATAATCTCGTGATCGGTTCACTTCACTAAAGTAATATATTTATTTTGATCACCTATATTTTTAAGAAGAAGATAATCTCCCTACGAACGCAATGGGCAAGACTGGCGAGGCTGCTGGGGATTCATTCGGCAAGAAGCTCATCATCATAGATCTGAATCAAGGATCATCATCATCATCATCAAAAGAGCCTGAACAGTATAGGAATTCCAAAAGTGTCGACAATGTAGAATGTCATTCAACGGCCATGGTTAGAAGGACAGGTGTCGGCTTAAGGCTTGGTTTTTTCTTCTTACTAACCCTACTCGTGTGTCCTTTTAATGGATGTTTGGGGAACTCTGAACGAAGACAAATTGAGGTGGGCCCATCTTTATCCAGATCGATCAGAGAAGTGAATTTTCATAATGTTACCAGAGACGTCGGCTTTCGAAACTTTTATAAAGAAGAGAATCTAACTATCGGATATTTAACCGCAATCAAAGGCTCTGTTCCTTTTCGACAAGGGATCTCAATTTCTGGTGCTATATTGTTAGCCCTCGAGAGGGTGAATAACGATACCGAGTTATTAAATGGTGTGAATTTAGTTTTAAAATATGGGGACACGGAGGGTGATCCGATTCGAGGGACAAAAATACTTACAGATATGCTATGTGAAGACGTAGCTGCATTCTTCGGCCCCGAAATTACCTGCAATGTAGAAGCAACTGTTGCAGCTGCATGGAATCGAACAATGATTTCCTACCGTTGTCCCGATGGCACAGTTTCTGACAAAAGTAAATTCCCTACGTTTGCAAGAACTGAAGCCCCTGACACTCAAATTGTAAAGTCTGTGTTGTCTGTGATGAATCACCATCACTGGAAGAGATTCAGCATAATTGTCGAAAATCCATCTCCCTTGGTAGCTTCTTCCACTAAATCCACTCAGTACACAATCGTTGCAGAGTCCCTGGAAAATTTCGCTGTAGTAAATAACTACATTGTGACCAATGTGACCCAGTTCACTGATGGAAGTCCAAAATGGTATGAGATTGTTACGGGAACAATGAACAAGACAAGAATATACGTATTTATAGGACAATACAAGAATTTGGTAGAGATGATGGGAACAATGCAGAGTCTTCAGCTCTTCCAGAATGGAGAGTATTTAGTAATTTTTGTGGACATGATGACTTATTCGAAACGAGAAGCATTGACTTATCTTTGGAGACATCAGGATATAATCAGTCATAGGATAGAAGATTGCAAAGACTTGCCGAATTATGATGAAAGTCTGGCCCGGTCACTTTTAGTTGTTGCCCCTAGCCCTCCAAATCAGACTTTTCAAGATTTCTCAGATCTTGTGAATGAATACGGAAAGAAACCTCCATTCAATTTCAAAGGCGATGTCTTTCTTAACCTGGGTTATAAAAAACTAGTCTCGATTTACGCAGCCAATTTGTACGATTCCTTAATACTTTATGCCAAGGCTTTGGACAGTCTTCAGAAAGAAAGACCTGATCAGAACATTCAGGAGTTGGCTAGAGATGGTCGTGCTATTTTTCAACATATTATCAAAATGAAAGAATACGAAAGTATAACAGGTGCAAAAATATCTATAGATGAAAACGGGGATTCTGAAGGAAACTACACATTGATAGCTTTCAAACAATTGTCTAAACAAGAGCCATTCTCAAGAGTCATGTCAACCAACGAGAATCATACACATACATTCACTTGTCGTCACTACATGATCCCCGTTGCAAATTTTCAACCCCGACCCTCAGAAGAAAATATAACTTATCCAAGAATGCGACTTTTTAATGGCATGCAAATTGATTGGAGTGGTGGAAAGAAACCATCGGATGAGCCAAAATGTGGCTTTGATGGAGAAAAATGCTTAGGACCTGGACGAGGTTATCGGTCAATCATAACTGCTGGAGTTCTTGGATTCATCCTATTCGTTGTGTTATCTGTGGCAGCTAGTCTGTACAGAAAATGGAAAATTGAGCAGGAGATTGAGGGCTTACTATGGAAGATTGACGAAAATGAGTTAGTTCTACAGCAACCATTTGGAGATCCTTCACAGTCTAGAATGAGTTTAGTAAGCGTGGGATCATTGGGTCAGGTCTATTGTACAACAGCACATTACAAAGGAGCACTTGTAAGGGTTAAAGAGTTGAAGCTGATTAAGAAACACGTAATCTCAAGACAGACAATGAAGGAGATGAGGTATATGAGAGAGATGTGCCATGCAAATATCAATTCTTTTCATGGGGCTGTAATTCAACCAATGAAAATCTCACTTGCTTTCGACTACTGTGGAAAAGGCTCATTGTCAGATGTTGTCGAAAACGAAGATATTCGATTAGACTCTACTTTCATTGCTTCTTTAATTAACGACCTGGTGAAGGGAATGATCTACTTACACGACTCTGATTTAGGAATGCATGGGAATCTTAAAAGCTCCAATTGTGTAATCACTTCTCGTTGGGTACTTCAGCTCACGGACTTTGGACTTTCAGAATTACGTTCTGCAGCAAAGGTGGGCTGCCTAGATCCCTGTGCTCCTCATCCTTACTACCAAAGTCTTTTATGGAAAGCCCCTGAACTTTTACGTGAAGGGGTAACCTGTAAGGGCACACAGGCTGGGGACATTTACGCCGTTTCTATTATTCTGTATGAGATATACGGTCGCAAAGGTCCGTATGGGATGTGCGAGTATGATCCGAAAGAGATTGTAGAACGAATAACTAAACTATCAGATCCCCCGTTCCGACCAGATATCAAATTCCTAGATGAGTGTCCCAGTCAGTGTCCAGAGTATGTGACTGCATTGATTGAAGAATGTTGGGATGAATTACCTGAAAATCGGCCTACGTACCGATCCATTCGTGAAAGACTGAAACCTCTGAAGGAAGGAATGACACCAAATATTATGGACCACATGATTTCAATGATGGAGAAATACGCAAACAATTTAGAAGGATTGGTCACTGAAAGAACAAGTCTGTTAATCCAAGAGAAAAAGAAGACAGAAGATCTTCTTCATCGAATGTTACCACCACCAGTAGCACAACGGCTGACCCTTGGATGTGGAATCGAGCCAGAGTCATTCGATTCTGTCACGATCTATTTCTCTGACATTGTTGGATTTACACAAATGTCTGCTGAGAGTACACCTCTCCAAGTTGTCAATTTTCTCAATGATCTGTACACCCTCTTTGATAATATTATCACTGGCTACGATGTCTACAAAGTTGAAACTATAGGCGATGCATATATGGTCGTTTCTGGATTACCCTTAACAAATGGAGTACGACACGCTGGAGAAATTTGTTCAATGGCTCTTGACCTTCTTACTGCCGTACATACTTACAAGATTGTTCATCGACCGAATGAGACTTTAAAACTCCGAATCGGAATTCACACCGGTCCAGTCTGTGCAGGTGTGGTAGGACTAACGATGCCCAGATATTGTCTTTTTGGGGACACAGTCAATACTTCATCACGGATGGAATCGAATGGAGAGCCTCTAAAAATTCACATAAGTGAAGAGTGTAAACTTGTGCTGGATAAACTTGGTGGCTACATAATTAAAGAAAGGGGACTTGTTCATCTAAAAGGAAAGGGTAACGTTAGAACTTATTGGTTAGTTGGGGCTAATGAAGGAGCAGTTGCATCTCGCAGAGCAGGTGATAAAGATTTAAGACCCCTATTTACTAGACCGAGGGGTTTGGCTGGATTCAATGAACAGGCCAGTTTTCGAAGAAGAGCTAGCCCAAAATTAATGGACAGTGGTAATATTTCTCGCCAAGGCTCCTTTTGTGCTGGGAATAACATGATTAATAATCACCGAGGTAGTGCCAGCTACATTAGAAGACCAAGCTTTGACCCTGCTTTACTATCATTGTCATTAAGAAACTCCCAGCTTAATCGGAACAGCAATGCAAATATGAACTCCAATTCAGCTTTAGAAAGAACGAGCAACAGAGCCAGTCCTGCAGGAACACCGTCCAGAGCCCGGAAAAATGATCTAGGGTCCAAACTTAAACTTTCAAATCCCGGCGAATGCTCTGTAACGATTGAACCCCCAAGTGATTCCAGTGCAGCGCACAGTCCTAATAACTCCCCAGTCAAGCCAGGTGCATTACAAAAGGTTCATAATTCCGACAGTTCCCACAGTTTACCCCAATCCCCTACATGTGCCAGTGACTTTGATGAGAGGAAAAAAGTAATTTTCTTACCCCATAACAAAAAAGTTTCCGTCGGTTCTGGCTCTGTGAGGGAGTCTAGATCTTTAGATATTCTTAACCCTAGAGACAGCCAAACAAATATCGCTCCGATTTTAAAGTTTCATAGAAGAACGTCCAAATCTTTAGATGTTGATGAAATCCCAACGATACCCACTTCCGCAGATGACCAGGACTATAATATGGCGTCTTCGAATTCAAAATTAGACAATGTACAATTGTTTGATCCAGGCTATAGAAATTCTATACCGTCAAATGCCCTAAGATTTTATGATGAAGCTTCCCCCAACTCCCCACCTGTGAAGCGACCAACATTCAACAAGCACTATAGAAATTTAAGAGGTGGACATAATCTAGACATGGATACTCTTAGTTATGATTCGGATGGCAGGAATGAGTCTATTTATCTTCTCGACGCTGAGGGCAGCGGTTTAGATGCAGAGCAAGAAAGGTATCATGATGATGATGATGATGAAGAAAGGGAAAACGACTCAGAACACGACGACGACCATGAACATGAACCAGAAGATAGTAGGGTTACCGGAGGAATTAATTTCGAAGTAGATGGTAGTGAAAGTGGGGGTGGTGGAAAACGAGGTGGGAAGAAATCTCGTTGGAGAAAACTTTCAGATCAATTGGAAACAGAAAAGAAAACGAATAGTTTGAAGAAATGGTTTCACACTATTATAAATGGAAACGGAATAGGGAGTACAAGTGATCCTAATAAAGTTGAAGGGAACGCAAGCTCCCATAAATTACGAACTCCTAATTCAAACGAACCTAGTCGCTCTAATGAGGATGAGAAATTACTTCAACAATCGGGAGCTGGTCGACAAAGTTTAGAGGCAACAACTTCATCGAAACTAACAGAAAATGAAAGTGTTTTGTAAGTTCTACTTCAGTTAAATGTGACTTGTCCCACCCCTGCATTAACACAATTAGGAATGTCATAATATAATGCACAATCCAACGAATGTCAAATGACGAACAAGGATCGAAGAAAATTACTCGTGATACTACTACTACTACTACTACTGATACTGATGAAATTTCCAAAAACTACTTTTAAGACTGTTATAACAGTGTCAAAATTTGATCACTGAGATTCTCCCTTGCACCCATAATTTCGGCCTTGTCTCATTTTTTATACAATCCCTTAATAATTTTATCATTCCCTTTGGCTGCCGAAAATGTCCAATTCCTTTTTTCCTTACCGTTCAAAGTTGCTCGGGCTGAGAGTTGAGATAGCTTGATGGATAATAATGTTTTGAAAATATTATTATTATTAAGTCCACTATATATATATTAAGTATATTAGGATCGGTTGTTACTATTATTATGATTAGGAGATCGTTCCTTGAGGTTGCGCTTCTCTACCGTGCTGTTCATCTCGTTTGTAGTCATTTTTAATTACTGTGCATAATAATTGGGTAGGTTTTATTGATATACAATAGTAATAATAAAATAATAATAATGATAATACCAAATAAAATATACTGGCTAGAGATTTAAGAAGAAAAAGTTAGTTAGAATAGAACAGAGTATAAATGAACGAGTCAAAAAACGATGCCATATAGCTTTAGTCAGAATGTTATATTCGTAATTGTCATAAACATAATAATATTGTATACTGTAAACTGCATTTATCTGTCTGTCTGTGGGTCAGATTATATAAACGGGTCATTCATTCTTGTAAAGATATTTTGTTGTAGTGTCAGGTTAAAAAGGTTTCTTTTCTAAAATCACGGACAACTGACAACCAAGTGCAGGATAGAGCCATCATAATAAGCCATGTTTCTCATAAAATTATAAAAGTCTATAGGGTTGCAAATTAGATTGCACTTAATTGTTAGGACAATCAGAATCAGAATGATTATATACCATTAGATTAAGCTAGCCTCTGGTTTCGTCAATCTTGATAAAATTATGGACCTCATCATCACATTCATCATGAAAACCTGCCGTTTGAATCTGAAATGCCATTCATGGATGGAAGGACAACTTGATTGTTTCTGGACACACAGTAGATAATTATTCATAATATTGATTATACTTAAGACGTGTAAATCACATTTCATACAGCATAAAGTGAAGAATCTGTGGTGAATATTTTTAATTATGTGATTGGTGTTGTTGTAAACTGTGATCATGAGAACTGGATTAAACGTTTTATGATTGCGAGGCTGTGTGTGTATGTGTCATGTAATTTAATTTAATTCGATTATGGACTCTACAGTTGAGACAGCTGCAAGGATATCCACTGCTTATCTTACTGAAACCCAGAGAAAGGAAAAGGTTGCAATCGCTTTGAAGGAGTATCCATCTCACTCCAAAGAATTCGAAGTTCTCCAGATCGCTTGGACGCAGTTGGTGGGGATCAAAACTGATGAAGACATGAGTTTACGAGCTATGCTTTATGAAGCGGAAATCAACCCTCCGTGGGGAATTTGATGATGTCCATAGTCAATATACATACTTTTGCGACAACTACTTACAGAAGATGAAGTAAAAGAGAAATGTCAAAAGTATTAGATCATTTTCTTGTGTTTGAAAACAAAATCGTTTTAATTTCCAACTGATTGTTAGCATCAAAATATGAAAAATATAATGGTTAGTTGAGACATTAATTAAATGGATTATACATACTTGCATAGATATTGAGCTATAAAATTTTATTCGTTTTTTTAAGTTTGATTGTGCTTTACTATTACATGGTTGAGCTGAACGCTTATTCAATCACATATAATTTTAATACTTATTTTTAGTTTTACTCAATGTCATTGATATTCGGTAGAATTTAAATCTCATAGTTAGAGTTAGTTAGTTAGAGGCAAAAATGGAGTCCAATTCAGGATAAAAACAATTGATGTCCAAAATCAAGATAAAAAAAAACATAAAATATTTGATGTCCAAATCAGGATAAAAACATACACAATGGATAGTGACCAATTATAACAAAATAGTAACTAGCATTCGGCGATACATTTTATAACGATAATAAGTTACTATTTCTCTACCTAACCCAATCTCATCGTAATCGTTGTTCTACGGTTATTACACATAGCAAACAGTTTTCACTTATTTTGATCATAAACTCAATCACGCATACAAAAATACAAACAAAATTGCTCAGTGTAAAATTAACTATTCCATGGCAGTACTGGTTGTAGACCGAAACATCATCATTAGTCCAATAATGATCTCCAATGCAGCGTTTGAAAATGACTCTTTATAATCAGCACCAAACCCCGCACATTTAGGCATTCGACGAAGATCCTTCAAGTCTGTTTCAATCACCGTCATGTACACCCTCTTGTCCTGCAACATGCTTTTGCGGCTTTCATCTCCATCTTTAACATGCTCCAAGGCCATGCTTTTAAAGTCGTATAAGTGATCGGTATGATCTCGTTCTTGTCGCTGCTTGACTCTCGAGCGTTTCTTGAGGACGGGCACTTCTCTTTCTAAGGCCATATATGTGAATTTTAGCTCCTTTCGAAGTCCATTGAATACTGCAACGACGCTCCCCATTTCGGATTGACGTTGCTCTATCCACGCTCTGATAAAAGCTCGCATTTTGACAGGCTAAGAAAATAAATCCATATTGAAAATAAAATTACTTAATTATATTGTAATAATGATTGGAAGAAGTATGGTTATTGAAACTTACTGAATTTCCTATCTCGGACATATTTTCAGTCGCTTCGAGAAGCTCTTGGAGTAGCGGGCCGATGGCGATTCGGTCAAAATCATGCTGTAGGTTATGAAAATGGGCTCGACACTCTCTAGCGTTATTGCTGAAAGAGCACGCTTTCCGTGAGAGCGTAAACCCTGGTTCCCGACCCAAAGCTGCGAGTTGTTCCTCACGATTTTTCTTGACAATCTCGAAGATTCGATCTATTCTCTCAGGGCTTAGAGTCTCCGGTGCCTGTTTAAAAATTATACTTGCAATCAATACTCAATTCTACCACCAAACTTTTCTAATTAATCGGTTAAACTACATTGTACAATAATAATGACATTATATGAATTGACAAATATAAAATTGAATAAAAAACTTACAGGGTTTTGCACCGCAGAAAGACCAGCCGCATCGTCCAGCTCCCTCAAAGCAGCTAGCACTTTCAAGGCTGCGATTCGCTTCGAGGTTTTCTTTTTGTTGGAAGTCCCCTTCTCTCTGACTGTTCCGACACTGCACCATACAACAAGAGTTGGCTTATGGGACGGCCCCATCATATCTTCCTCCTAAATGAAATAGTTCATGTAAAGCATCTGTACTAATCTGTAGTAACTAACTGCTGCTTCAATTAAATCAAATAATAATTACCTCGAACTCTGGTTCCAACAAGTTCTTCTCTTCTGCATAAACTTTCAAATCTTGAATTGGGTTTCCTTGCAGAGCTCTAGCTTGCAGAAGTTCAGAGTCGTGGGGGATAAGAACATTTTCTGGTGCTGCAGCAGCTCCTTCTTCTACAGCTGTAACGTCCACCGGAGTCGCGAGCAAAATCTTTGCTGTTTCATCATCAGCCAAGGAAATCTTCAGATGATCTCGTATGATTAGCTCACTCACATTTTGTTTTGCAGCCTTCTTGGTCGGTCCGGAGTGCGTAGCTAGAATAATAAATAACAAAACAATTTATTCATAAATAATATATTCATACAGATTGCAAACTCGTGTGTATTTTTTTATATCATACCTTCATAGTTCTTTCCCAATAAGTTTGCAATGGTGCAAGTGGAGTAGAAGACTGGAACATGGGGACTACTGGGTAGACGCTTCTCTGTGTCCGTGTACATGGGTCTGGTACCATTCTTGGCACATATCTCATTTAAAATCATTGCTGCGGTTTTGTTCGACATGATTTCAGCTAATCGATGAATTAAAAAATGGTAAAGGTAGCAGGCAGTGGAATGCAAGGAGTAGGCGCCAGTCAGTAGGTCTGTTTAACCTAAATTAAAATCAACGCAGTTTTAATTAATTTGAAACCGTATAAAATACACACAAGTAAAATATAATATGAATGAAAAGACATACCAACGCTGACGAGACTAGATAACTCAAAAAAACAAGATAATTATTAATTAACAACAACTAAAAATTACTAAAATCACGACGAACGAAGTGCAAGGAATGTGCAAGCAAAAAAATGTGTTGTCGTCGGCACAAGAACTTTGCCGCCTATGAAACAACGTGGTCTAACTTTCTCTTTGTCTCTCTCAACTCTCAACTCTATCTCAATATGCAATTCAATTCATGCATGGAATTCTGACTTATCGTTTTTGTTATCTATTTTAATTTAGGGCAATGCAAATGGTAATCACACATCCTGGACTTATTTATGTGACAAAAATAACTAAAAATAATGAGAGAGATGATGAGTCAGAGTAAGATAATTATAATGGGCTTGTTTATTTTTCCTCTTTGCTTCGTAAACATATTTAATATTTACATTATGATTAATGAATACATAGAATACAACATTATTATCAGGACTTAGAAGTAATCGACTTAGAAGTTGTAAACAAAAAACATCATAGTAGTAGTAGTAAAGCCAAATCGTATTATATTGTTGAATGAATGCACAGTGCTGTATATAGCTATTATCCTCACTGCAAGGATTTGCTTGCATGCATTAATCTCAAATGTACAGTTTCAATTTGAAGGTTAATAATTTTTTTCTGAGACACATGGTACAACACATCATTTAAATACCTAGGTTCACTAGATTCATACATCGAGAAGATGGATTAAATTATTTAAGTTACTATAAGTCGGGAGGAGGCATCAAAAATTCCCAGCGAGGATTTGTTGGGCCAGAACGGGTAGAAAGTAATATTCCTGCGATAAGCATAAGTAGAACACACAATAAGACTTGCATATGTGCTTTTTGCTGCTCAGCTTTTGCAGGGTCATCGGATGTAGCCGTGTCCACGTAATCAATCATGGCATGCAACGCTCGCATTGTTAAACGAGCTAAGGCACGACCAAGACGAATGCTTAGTTGAATAACATCTTCTTCCCTTTCTGGAGTTTGAGGTCTCGGAGCTTCAACCCTTGGTGAGGGTGGGTCAGAAACAGTTTCTGTTGTTGTTGTTGTTGTTGAAGATTGAGGAACTTCGGTGAATTGAGTGTTGCTGCGTTCGATTACTGCAGGCGGTGTCACATCTCTGAAGGGTTGACTGGCTTCCACTTCTGGTATAGGTGATGATGATATGATCGGACAGGTGTGTTGTTCTTCGATTTTTTCTTCTTTCGCAATAATAATCTCCTCTTCTTCTACTGTTTCATCTTGAGGAATTGGCTCATCCATGATTTCATAACTTTCTCTTTGACTACTTGAAAGCGTGACGTGTTTCTCGGATGGGACAGAACCTTCTACTTGAGCTTCAAGAGTTCTTATAAACTCTTCGGTAGACAAGGAACGACCGGTTTGAAACCCTGCAATAGTTAGTCTTGCAGCATGTGCTTCAGAAGGGGCATTATCATAAATGTCTGGAGGTGATGATTCTTCTATTTTATTGGATGGTGAAGCTTGTGAAGGTTCTTCCTGTACTTGTTCTTCAAGAGACTCTATAACCAATTTAATCTCCGAAGGTTCGGAAGTGTCAATCAAAATTTGACCAGAAACTTTAATGTATTCTTCTTCTATTTCTTCATCATCCTCCTGCTCAGGTTTGATATCTTCTTCTGGGAAAATAAAGCTTTGAGATTGAGACTGAGATGGATCTTCAGTAGATTTTAAAAAGTCTTCAGATGGCATAGAACTTTCATACTGGTCTTCTGAATATTTTGCAAAATCCTCATAAGGATCAGTAGGTTCGGGATCTTCAGAATATTTAGCATACTCTTCATCCGGCTCAGGACTGTCACTCTGAACTTCTGATACTTTTGAAAAATCTTCGGCTGGGACTGAACGCTCTTCCCAGTTATGTTCAGAGCGTGCAGCAGATTGTTCTGGTGTCATACAAAATTCCTCACTGTTTGAAGACCTAATGAGTTCATCTGGAGGTGGGGTGCTGTCTTTTGTGTAATTAGATCCTTCTGGATTAGAAATATCTTCAAAGTCTTCAACTGGGTCTTGTGGATACAAACATGCACTTTCATTTTCAGCTTCTTCTTTCTCCCTCATTTCTAATCGTAATTCTTCAGTAGACGCTTCAGGTGGAGCAGGTACAGATTGTGGTTGCGTGGTTTTTGGTTTCTCTTGTGATATTGGTTCTTCAGGAGACGACAAGTTAAAGAAAGACGGCGGGGGGACTGAGGGGAGGTCAACTGTGTCACTGGAAAGTCTATTGCACATAATCTGATCAGAAGTTAACGTTTGTGTGTGAATACTGGACATTGACAAAGGTCCGATACTGGTCAAAGAATTAACCTGGAAAATACAACAAACAGATTTCTTGCATTACAATTTGATTATAAATACAATATTTTGTTGATTTGAGAAAATCATACCTCGAGTTGCGGAGCATTCAGATGCTCAACGGTAATAGAATGTGCGCTCAGATCATTAACTCTTAAGATGTTGACTTCCAATTCATCAAGATGTAGTCGTCTGGGGAAAACGAATTGGGGTGGTAGTTGCTGAGACCCAGAGGCTGGTTGGGATTGTTGTTGTTGTTGTTGTTGTTGAGGGGGTTGTTCTCGTTTCGGCGGTGCAGGGCTTCTCGGTCGTTGTTGTTGTGCGTCTCGGTCATAAGAAAAGGAGGTGGGACCGACGGAATCACTGTCATTTAAAAACAAACATTCTAATTATATATGCTCGTAATTGATAATTGGATCATATTGACATGCAATTATGCGTACCTAGGGTTCGTAACTCTGCTGCTGTCTTCCACAAAGGACCGTATCGCAGCTTCTATTTCAAACTCATCTTCTTGAAGAGGGTCGGTCTGAATACCAATATTAATATCACCAATAGCCGTTGTTGTACTGCTCCTTTCTTCCTCCCTGTCTCTCCCCAAAACTGGAATATTAGTTGCCGTAAATACTTCCTCAGCAACTCCTTGGTCTGGAATCTCGTTGTCGCCAAAGTTGGCATAGTGCCTGGCCCCTACTGCACGTTCTATCGTTGTTTGATCGAGATCATTCAGCGGAGCAGGTGACCTTTGCGGTCTTGGTGGAGCTGGAAGCGGTCTTCCTTGCATTATGCCAATAGCTGTGCTCGGTCGTCCATCATCCTTCTCAGGTTTTGCTGCTTTCCCCAGATTCTGATTAGATTTATGACGTGGAGGTCGTCTAGGCTTAAGGGTACTGTATGCCCTTTGGGGTCTCGACGGAGGTACAATATGGGATGCTGCAGTCCTCTGTGACCGATGAGGAAGGGAAAAGAACTGAGAGTCAGAGTCACCCGCTTGCTGTTCCGGACTGCGTCGCTTCAAGCTATTTCCTTTGCTACTACCACCGGATTTCTTTTTCCTTCGGGGAACGGTTCTTGGTGGATCTTTGTCTTTATGAACCACTGCATATCCAGCCTCATCAACATACTCCAGATCGTCATCCAAATCTACCTCGGCGTCATCGATTCTTCCTTCACTCTCTGCTTGCGCTAGAGGTATTCCTGGAGCGGACAATCGTCCTTCCTCCACTTTCACTTCATCATCGGCGAAATGGATTTCAGTTTCATCATCCGGAGCAAGGCTACGACTTTTGCTGCTTTTGTTTCTTTCTCTTTGAGGAGGCTTGGGTGACTGGGACTCGTCCTGATATTGAACTTGGTCTTCAATATCTCTCATCCATTCATTTCCGGCTACCGTATTGTAGTACAATGGAGTTGACTGCTGCTGTTTTTGCCGTCTCTTAGTTCGTTGGGGTTTGACAGGCTCTTCACTGATGGGTTCATATCGTCCGTCATCTTCGTATTCTTCCCTGTTCTCTGTTTGTTGTTGTTGTTCTCCCATTTCTTCTTGTTCAACCTTATTCAACTCTTCTTTAACTGTTTGAACTCCTTCATCATCGTAGTCTTCAAGGTCTTCTTGTGGAGAGCCGCGTTCTTCTTCGTTTGAGCCTTGTTCTTCATTCTCCTCTTCCCCTCCGTCTTGTTGTTCGTTCATGTACGCTGAAACGTAGCCAGGTGTTTTTCGCCTAGGTCGTTCAGGTGGGAAGGTCTGATAAGTAGGAGACTTATCTCCTCTGTCCTTCCTTGGGGGTTTTCGGGGTAATCTTTCTGGTCTCTCAGGTGGAGCTGGGAGGTCAAATCCTGCCAATGCATTTGACATTGTTGGTCTGAAAGCTTGACGAAGCTCTTCGACAAGGAAGCGATTGATTTCTTCCTCGTCTTCCCCTTCCGATATTCCTTTTTCTCGGAGGAAAAACTCGTCAGAATCAATTTCTTCAAGGACGCCTTGTTTTCTTACATGGGCAAATGTAGATGAAGCCATTGATGATCCAGGGGGTGAATCTCGAGACGAGATACCAGAGAACGGTTCTTCTGATACATCTCGACTCTGGGCTAAATCTAATGGAGACTCCCAATCACGATCGGCACGACCAAGTAATTGACTTCTGGTAATTCTAGCTTCATCGGTTCTGTTTTCTTGATCTCCACTACCAGTGGCTCGTGCCTCTTGTTGATTTTCATAATAACCAGATGCCTTGTGTTCTGCATCTTCGGATTCTTCTTGGGAGTCATCGCGTCGTCTGAATCTGAATTTACGCCTTGGCTCAGTACCCGTTTCCGTGTAGTCAAAGTCTTCTTCCATTTGACCATCATCGATATCTTCAGCTTCTTTTGCTTTTTGCTTTGTGCGAGCTTTTGCTGCTTCCTGTTTCGATTTAATTTCTTCAATAGTTGATTGATACTTGTCGTTGATTTTTACTCCAAACTTTTGAAGATCTTTGCCAATGACTTTCATTTTCTGGCCCATTTCTTTAGATCTCTGCGAAGCCATTGCCTTGGATTTTATTCCGAACCCTTTCAGATTCTTCATGGTTTTATCAAACGTTTCTTTGGCTGCTGGTTGTTTTTTTGCCCCTGGGGCTGACTCTTCAATGTCTTTTTCCATCATCTCGTCACTTCTTGTTGAAGATGATGGTCTCCAATCCTCATCTAAAGGTTCTACTGAGGGTTGAGTGATATAAATTTGAGGTTCATGTAATCTACTACCACTGGCTTGAGGCTCATCCTCTTGCTCCATTTCGAGCTTCCGAGCTTCGATTTCACTTGCATATTGTGCTGCTAATTGGTTTTCTGTCGCTGCGGCTGCCGCTGCTGCTCCTTTCTTTGACATTTTTGGTCGAGAAGGTGGGGTTTTACTTCGTTTGAATTTCTTTCTGAAATCGTCCATATGAGGCAATTGGGGAAGTTGGGGTAAATGAGGCATTTGTGGCAGTTGGGGTAATTGGGGTCGTCGAAAAACTCGCTTCTTTCTCGTCCCTGTACCTGTTGGTGTGGGTACTTCCTGTTCCAAGTTTTCTTCTTCCACATTTTCTATGATTTCTTCGTCATGTGGAGCAGATTGTTTCGCTTCCTCGGCTTCCTTGAGTTGGAGGACAGTTTCTTCTTCTTTAACTCGTCGTTGTTCTTCTGCATCTCGAGCTTTTGCAAGCTGCTCTTCTAATTTAACTTTCTTAGCCTCTTCAGCAGCCTTTTTAGTTTCTTCTGCAGCCTTTTGTTTAGCCTCTTCAGCAGCCTTTTTAGTTTCTTCTGCAGCCTTTTGTTTAGCCTCTTCAGCAGCTTTTTTAGTTTCTTCGGCAGCTTTCTTGGCTTCGTCAGCAATTTTTTGTTTGGCTGCTTTCTCCTCTGCTTTCTCCTCTGCTTTCTTTTTCTGTAGTTCTTCTTTAACCTTTTGAGCCTCATCTTTAGCTTTTTGAGCTTCGTCTTTAGCCTTTTGTTTTTCTTCTGCTTTTTGACGCTTCAACTCTTCCTGTTCTTTCAGCTTTCTTTGCTTTTCCTCTGCAGCAGCTTCCTTTTCTTTACGAATCGCTTCTTCCTTGATCTCTTTAGCGGAAGCTGCAACTTGCTCTGCAGGTTCTTCTTCGACGGCTGATTTGGTCTCTGGAAATGGGAATTCTTGAACCACGTCTTCTTCCATGGGCTCTTCTTGATCAGGAACTTCTTGTTCATGGAACTCTTCATCCCGAATTTCCTGATCTTGTTCATGTTCTTCAGGCTCAACTGCACCGGCTACTACTTTCTTCTTTGATTTTTTACGTGCCAATTTGACCCCCTCCCATTGATTGAACTTGGGTCGAACTGGAAGAGCAATTTTATTCAATCTTTGTTTCACTGGACCTGCCCAGCCTGCGGCTTTACTTTTTAATATTTCAAAGGCTGTCGTAGTTCGTTTTGGACTAGGGCTTATTCCTCTCTGATGAACATGATGTGATGATGAGGAGGATGGTACTTGTTGTGGTGGTTCTTCGGACTCTTCACCCTCAATCTGGCTGTCCGCAGTATCTGGGGAGAAACTAATTCCTTTATTTGTCAAAGGTCGAACTCTAGATGTTGGAGTGTCTTTTGTAGAACTTTCTCTACTTCTTCTAATCCCTGCGGTGAACAAAACCTTTGGGGGTGAACCATGCTCATCATCAGAATGCATCCATTCTTTGTCACCATCGAATCCATGGTCATGAGGATCTGGTTGGTCCAAACCGTCTAGACCTTCTGAGTTTACTATCTGAAATAATAAATTTAGTATTTTTAGCATTCAGTTCATCTAAAAACATTCTATCGTTGTACTAATGATAAGACATTTTTCATGCAAAAGGTTAATATTAGTTTACCTCTATTTCTGGAGGGATGTCGATCATTCGCCCATCCAATGAACCAGTTTCATGTTTGTCTTTGGCCATATAGGTACTTCCGGTTCCATAAAGTGGGGGTGGGTTGACAGGTTCATACAGGTTGTCGCTATTTAATATAAACAAAAACAAAATAAATGAAATAGTTTTATATGGATATAGAGAATTTGGTGCAATCACATCAAATACATTGTACATAAAAACATATTCTAACATATCCTGCTACAACCATTTCGAAATTGAAAGTAAGTGTTAACTATAAATAAGAAAGCCGGAAAATGATTGTTCTATCAGATCGCATTTATTTCCAGTCAACAAGAAACAATTTTTAAAATGAACAACGGTTATATGCATCTCTGTATGATTGAAGTTCGTGAAGCCAGAATACAAGTAGGTAACTGTCACTTATTTCACATGATCACAAGATTTTGATGATAATGAATGAACTGTAAACCTGTATCGTTTATTGATAGAAGCCATGTCTTGAGGTTGTGTAGAAGGGAAGACAGGATTTGATTGAGATACGTGTTTCGATTTTTGTCTAGGTGTAGCAATGCCCCATTCCCAAGCCGATTTAGCACCGCTTGACCCTGCTGAAGGATACGTTTGACAGCCACAAAACACGAAGCCCTTCCCCTTCTTGTCCATCGAAGCCCATTTCCCTCTACCTCACTAACATTGACTGGACAATTAAACGGAAATCAGGGCAGAGAAGAGACAGACCAAGACTGAAGATAAAATTAGATTCCACTCCAAATCCTTGGCTTCTCTTTCCATTGAGGCAGACGCTGAAGCCAACTTTCGCAACTTTGTGTTTTTTTTTCATAAGACTTTGTCCTTTTTGCAGAGAATGTATGCAGAATTACCAACCGTTGCCCTCCCTACGAACATCCTTAAATGAATTCTGCATGCAGTCATAATGTCCCAGTCTCATTTGCGCATTTGAAATACAGAGGATGTTGAAACAAACTATTTAGTATATGCCTACCACAAGCTACCGGCTTCTTTGGAAACCCAAATAGTCTTGTTTATGTATTTTAGAAGAGCATTATACAAATACATATCCTGAATGTGCGTTTGAAAGAGGTTTGTCAATAGTAGTTTAAAATCAACAGCTAGAATATAGGTTTCGAGCAGATGTATAAAAAATCGAGCATTAACACCAAGAAGAACGTATACATAGTCAAGTTTTATTTTTTTCTAATATCTTCCTAATATATTGGCAGAGTCTATGGTATTTTAACTGTGCCAGCAAATGTACTGATAAAAATTCAGGTCAGAATGATGAGCTAAAGAAAAGTTCAGAAGGATCTATTTTTACCGATGCTTGATTCCCCGACCATCTGCATGATCCGTGATATATATATATTCGCTTATCCCGACTTTCGAGCAGTAGTGGGATTCATGAGATGACAGGAAATAAATAGAGGAGGTGAAATCATTGAAATCCGGATGACTGACAAAAGTTAGCAATAAGATATACTTTTTCCTTTAGGCTACATTGACTACATTATCGGAATCATTTTCAAAAGCATTGTGCTAACGGACGACGGACAAGAATAACAAATTAGGAAGCCAAATCGGTAGTGATCTATCAAAAGACTAATTTCATCTTGGCTTTATTTATATTTCAATGATATATGGGAATTACTATCTCGTTGAGTTCTAGACGTCGATGAGATTAACTTGAAAGCCAATATTAATCGAGGCGTTTTATTATTGGCTTTTAGAATTTAAAATAATCTTTCTTTCTTTCTTACATAGTGTAAGACTAAAGCCATATGTCTGTATGTATTTCCCTGACCTCGAAAATAGTCGAAACCGGAAACCACAATTTTAATATAGCTATTTAATAGTGAATAGCCGACTCTGATTGAATATCATGTAATTTTTTTTAAATATAAAACTTAAAAATCTTACTCGAGGAAATCATCAAAATCGATATCATTTTCATTCTCGTTCTCTTCTTCATTGTCTTGACCATCTTCGGCATTGTTGTCACCATGTTCTTCACCCTCTTTGTCCAACAGGGTCCATGGATATCCACCCTTTTTCCTTTTCCGTCTCACTTCTTCCCATAAATAAGTTTCTGGAGGATGTGAAGGTCTCCACCATTCTGGAAATTTATGTAAAGTACTTGTCAGTTAAGCTTATGAATTTAATACTCTTAGCTTCTGACATCCTTAAACTACGTATTGCGTCAGTGTTATTCAGCAAAAGAATATTATGATAGTGAGTTATTAAAAGCATTATTTCCGGTGGAAACTGGTGGAAAGTAATCTCAAGAGGTTAAAAGCACATTTGATATATTATATGTTGGTGTAATGTCTAACTTGTTTTTTTTTTTAACTTTTAGTAATTTAGTATTGTAAAGCATGATTGGATTATTGAAACACTATGAAGTCTGATATATATCATGGGTGTAAAAATATGTTTTCTGAAAGGCCGTCTAACTATATTTTAAACATCTGGCCAATAAAATAAAACGTAGTTTCGTATCAATTCAATTAAAAGACCAATAAACTAGTTATATGAGTCAAGAACTTTTGCAATTGAAGGGTGAAATATGATACTGAATGAGAATACTCGAACTGATATGCAATGCTCAAATGCTTTTGATTTGATTTAATATTTTTTGACAAGATTTGTTTTCTTACTTTTAGAACACATTTTTACGCCTATAAACCTTATGCAACAAAATAAGATGATTGTTGTCCTTAGTAATATCATACAATGGGCATAACAGGATTTGTCTCACTTTATCAAGGATCAGGATTAGGATTTAGGACTTTAACGACCTCTTCCTTTTATAGAAACCTTACAACCTCAAAGGGTTGTTTATACACAATGCCACTCTAAAAAACGGTATGCCTAGCATCCACTACAATGGCTGTTGTTTTTAAACAGCCCACGAGGCTCTAGGAAATACTCTCTCTTCCAAGCCACGCTGTTCCTCGTGGTTGTAACACTTCAATCAGTCCTTTTATTATTAACCGGATTCGATATTTATTTTAGAAGAGTTTATAGGTCACAGCCGTAAGTTTTTGAATATCAAAAATAAGTTAAAAAGAGCCTTAAATTTTAATTCATTGTACCATCACCGAATTTTGTTACCATTGACTAACGCCATTTCTTCCCAATCAATTTTTTTGCTGATTTTTTATTACGCTGGAATTTTTGCAGATTAATAATATTATTTATTGTTTGCAGAAAAGCAAGTATAAGTATCATGGAGAACAGACAGAACAGTGAGTGTATTGACCTTAGCTCTGACGAAGAAGGAGAAGTTATAGAAATCAAATCGGCCAAGAGGGCCAACGAAGAAAATACTAATAATGAGATCTTGAAACGACAGAAAATGTCTCCAACCGTAAAGGAGGACACTAAAGAGGAGAACGGTAAGATGCTACTAATCGCTTCCACGATAAGCTCATTCGTACTATTTGAGATGCTAACCCTTTTAAATATCTTTAGGGTCTTCAGAGAGTGATGAAGAAGACTCAAAATCACCACCATGGGTTTCTACCGATTTTGAAGCATTTATCCCGAGATTTGGTCAAGAAAAGGTCGACCTTAGTAAACTACCCTTCTTGATACACAAGACGGAGAATGAGATAGCATCTCTAGAAATGCGATTCATGGCGAAGGAGAAAGAGTGGAATCAGCTCCTGAAGACACTGAAACTAAAGCAAATCTCACTGACCCAGTTGCGAAGAGCTCACAGTGTGCTGAGTTCAAATGATCCGTCATCTGCAGTGACGACCTCTCACTCCAGCTCATCAACAACAACACAGAAGTTCGTTCCATTTGACCAGTCTCCTAACATAAAGTTTACAGATATTTTAATAAATATGATATATGCTAATAGACTCAAAGTATCTGGGAAAATGAAGCCACAGGACAAAATAGTGTCAAAGCCAGCGAATACGCAACAGAATCCTTCCGCAAATGATGTAACGGATTCCCTGCTGAAAACCTTGCAGAAAAACAAAACTCGTTCTCGTGTAAACCGGAGAAATGAGAAAGGACCACCAATTATCTCAAATGAAACCACATTGTGCAGCGCAGAAGGATGCGGAAATTTAGCTACATGCGTTTGTGCGGATTGTCGATCCGAATGGTATTGCTCCGAACCATGTCAGGTATGGAAATGCATTTTATATTACAACTTAATTCTACTTCCGGATTTGAAAAAAACTGACTTATTTGGTTATTTGAACAGCTCATGGTTTGGGATGAACATAGCAAGGTTTGCCAGCCTCCCAATACAGGAAATGATTGAGGGTGTCGTCACCGATTGACCAACGTTATTGAACTTGCAATTTAATTAATATTGTATTAACTTACACAGTAAGTATTTACATATTATTTGGTCAAGTTGTTGCTTATAGTTTATAGAGCTATCGTTTCAGATAAGGCAATTGATTAACAATATATTCTATAGTTCGTCCACTTACAGTGTACAGATAAATATGGTATAAGTTTCAGATTTAAGAAGAAATAAATGCTGTTTCATAAATCTATTTACAATCAGTATTCAATTAATCTCAACCAGTAATTTTAACTGAACATACATTATTAGCCATTCGTCGATTAAATGCAATAGTATTTAGGAAAAGCAGCATTAATAGCTTTGAGAGGATCCTCAGATAAAGTAAATCAATTCAGGACACATCAATAGAATAATATTCCTTAGTATCGACAAATTGGACAGCGTTCATCTCCATTTTTTTTAGTTTTTGGCTTTTATTATTAAGATTTATTATTGAACTTTTGCATACTGAAGTATTATTTTTCTGTAGATTGCATGAGAAAGAAAAATTAATCATCCTTGTAGGAATCGTTTCAAATTTAAAACTATTTGGATTTGTTATAATATGATTGAGATACAAATATTTGTACAACTAAAGTTTCAAACACTCCATGTTCAACGTCAAAAATATTGATGATCTTATAATGAACTTGAATAGAACATAATACAAATACATGGCATAAATAAATCGAAACTTGGAAATTAGCAGTAATTAGAAAATCATCTTAAAATAATCTAATTAGAGTAAAAAGCATCTAGGCATCATTATTAAATTGATTGCAATAGTTGGTCTGAATATTTCTTTTAGAATGTAAACAATCCGAATAATTTGAGGTCCAAAGTCCGACCTGAACGATAGCCAAGTATGTCTAGCATACGAAGATTGGCGACAACATGGAAACAGTTCCAATTTACAAATGGTTCGTCTGTCAGGGCAAAAACTGTAATCTGAAATAATCAACTTGGCTGGCCCAGACAGGAAATTTCATACTTAATCTTTTGGCAAATTAGAAAAGAACTAAAATACTTTCTAAATTATTTTCTTACTCTATAATCTCATTAAATGTTTCAATTTGAAACGAGTTTATTATTATTAAGTTCAATATACTGTTGGAGTTTATATGTAAAGAATATTGGCCAGTTAATCAAAACTTTGTAAAGACTTTGACTAGAAAATCGATTTATTCCAGTTAATATATTATTGACCGAGGGATTCATTCCGTTTTATAAATAGAAAACTCAATTTGCGTCCTATATTTGAGTAATTTATTTCTCCAAAGTGAAGGAATACATGTAAAATAAATATTTATGTATCAATAAATCTGCAACATTTAATTAGAGATATTGGAAATAAATATTTTCTTTAAATTACTGTGATAAAATCACTTATGTTTTCAAAACTGTATTTTTAAAAATATAAAGAAACATATTGAAACTAAGTTTTCATAGATGGTAAAGAATTTTGAAGCAAAAAAGTATAAATGTAAACCATTCCTTGGTTCTGTTTATTTTCATAAACCGGACCTACGACAACATTTCCACTCTTGTTAAATCTCCAGTAATAGATAGCCGTTTCTTCGTGATTTAGTATCAATACTGGAAAGCAGTCGTAGATTTTTTACACGTTTCCCGTGATTTATAATGAAACTAGCTTTAAGTCCGGCCCGTTGGGCCTTTCGAAATCTGAATTTTAGGAAATTTGTTCCAAGTTACGCTAGAAAATAAGTCATGTTAAACGTCCATTCTAAATGCAGGACCGTCGATATTTATCG
>JAQGBQ010000355.1:0-24309 GCA_034698485.1 Vertagopus arboreus | reverse complement strand
TATCGAATACACACACTTTCGGGAAAATCAATTTTTTGAACATCCACACTGATGCCTATGACCAATTATTGTTACTCTAGTGCGTGTCTCCTAAAAATCATTCAATTTCCTTTTGAAATAAAAGTCTAGTTTATTATACACTGGGAAATTTAGTAATGTGATTCCGTTTAGGCATGGCTAACTTTTGGGTGATGTTTTGTGACTGTGGACATTAATTTGATGAATGATTTTAATCTTATAGAGAGTATTTGAATGAAATGACTGTAATTCATTGCTTTCTGTAATTTTGGCCTGCATTATCGCCGTGTTCAGGGTGGTAGTAATTTTTTAAACAGTTTATAGTTAGTCAATATATCGAATTTAATGAACTTTAATTCGTTGAAAATGTTACCATCATCTCGTAATTGGAAAATAGAAAAGGAAAGAAAACAAGCTCGCATAAATGCTATGAAAGCAGAGCGGGCTGATCGAGAAAGATTAAGAGCGCTTAGATTGCAGGCAATGTGACCTATCAATTTTGACCAAATGCATTTAATTGTAAATTTTTCAATAGTTTTTTAAATGTATTTTTATTAATTTCAGGGGGATAATGGAGGTCAGTCTGGAAGTGGAGATGCTGGGCCAACGTCGATGGATGGAGATATGGACGCTATGCTGACTTCTCTTGGGATTGAACCCGTGTCAAGTAGGTTGATGTTTATCAATGTTTTTTAATGTAATAAATAATAATAAAGGTTAATATTTAAAATAGCATTTGTTTTCTGTTTACAGAGGTGATGATTAGCCTTAATAGCACAACAGATTCGGCGTCATTGCTAACAACCCCAGACGCCAGTATGCAATCGTTAGGTCAGAGTTTGAAATCCGATAGATCCGGAACAGAAGATCCTCAAAAGTATGTGTTCGAATTGTTGTGGAGTTAAAGCGATTAAATTTAAAATATAATATTTAACTGTGTATTTTATTGCAGGAGGAGGGCTAAATTGACTGTAACGCAAGTTACTCAGACAAATATTCCAGCCTTGGAATTAGTTTCTTATTCAAAAGAAACGCAAACAGCTCAAAGTGGAGCTGACCATAGGGACTGTAAGTATTTGAAATTATCAATTTACTAATTATCATTAGGCTAATGTTCGTTTAGAGGATGAGATGCTCGTTCCTTATGTGATTAATGTGATTTCGTTTAAATGTGGAATCCGCACTTAGATCAGATATTTTATTCGCACTTGGAGAGGAAATAAGTGTTAAGTTTAATGAATTAGTTTTCACTTGCATTTTCATTTGCACAATCCAAACTGCTATATATGATTAGGATTATGTTGACTGGGTGGAAAAATATGATTGTGATGGTACTGTTTTTTTCTTGTTTATCAAAATGCAAAGCCTACTATGATATGTGGCTGAAACCACGGAAAGGTACGTTATCGTCACAAATTCATAAATATTTGAAAGTTAATTTATGAATTTCTAATGTCTTTAGTTTTATTTTCGATTTATCCTACCCGGGGCACAATTTTAATTTAATTTAAAGGCGAGAAGGGGCTCGATTGAATATAGGGTTTATTAAACAGTGACAAAGGGAGATATGTGCTTTGGGTTTGCAAACTCATGTAACAACTTAACATTTAATTAGATAATAGGTCAGGCAGCCAATAAAATGTTTTATTTAGACATTTGATATTTTTTGGTATGTAGAAAGTTTTGTAATGCATGATTAGAATTCGGTTATTTGAAACAGTTAAAAAAAATAATACAAAGTTTAGTTAGCATGTTTCAGTCTGTATTGTTTGTAGTTTTGAAGTCTTGAAAGATGATTTTGTCTTGTGATAGTTGGATGCATTATTATTATGTCAAAGAAATTATGTGAAATCGTTTCGTAGTTTGTTTGTATTTACGAATAGAGAAAACTGTAATATTTCTATTTGAGAACATTCCACTGATTGTTGGTTGTTGTTTTTCTTTGATTTTCGTAGCTCATGCCTTCGACTACTACGGTAAGTTATCGTCGTATGTTTAGAAACCATTTTATATTTTCTGTGATGAAAGTCAACCTTTGTTCCTGAGTTACCTTATTGATTTGTTTCCTGACTGACTGTATGATGTGAGTGTTTAATTCGTCAGGTAGAACAGTTTAAAAAAATAAAAATAAGATGACGATTTCAATCTTCAGTCTTTTGTGGTAGTGCATTTTATTATTTTTATATGTACGCTTGACTCTATGTTCAGATTATTTATTATTTGGTGGTGGTTGTATGTAATAGTAGTAATATGGAATTTATTTGGCTTGGCCGTGCAGGGTAGTTAAAAGGTTGCATTGATATTGGATAATTAATTATAATAATGTTTGTAATTGTGCTATGAGTCTGCATTCCCAAAGTTATCTCTCTCGGTGTCCTGGTCTCCAATTTAAAAAGTTAGCTAGTTTTTAAGTAGATCATAAAATGATTATGAGAAATTGAAAGTAACGGCCCATTTTTTTGCGATTTTGTTGACCTCATTTTGATTTAATTTGATATTCCGAATTTTATGATATAGTTTCTTATACCGATTTTATTATATAAAAAATACCAACGGTTTGTTTTGTGTTTGTTTGTTCCACATAGACGAATACAATCTAAATCCTGGTTTAGAATGGGATGACGAGTTTGCAGGTAGAACATCTTCACCATCCTGGTTTATGCGAGCATATTTCTGCAGTTGCATTTTGCATTCACGCTTTCGTATGAAATTAAAAGTATCCTTCGGACGGGTTGATCTTTTAGAGAACTACCTATATGATTTTAATGTTGATTTTGGTGTTCATTTTTTGCGTTGGTGGTGTCATTATTTTCATATTGCTGTATTTTTAAAGTTTTTGATTTTGGATAAAAGTGGTGTTGTGATATGCAAGAGATTTTATGGGTGCTTCAAAATACTTGAATGATTCAAGGATTGTTTGGCTTCAATAGTTCTAAGTTATGGGTAGGGGATATAATATTGGGAAAGTAATTAGACCAGAAACTATCAAGTTGCAATTGGCTGTCTTTAGATATTTCCAGGTCGAGGCGTTTGAAAAGTAGTAGTGGCAATTTGTGCCTTCTTTGCGTTTCGGTGACATATCATTTCCTGTAACTTCTTATAGTAGTCAGTATTCTTGTATTTAAGGGCTTTGTTTGGGCTATTTTCTCTGCTATTAATTCTAATTATGTAAAATATGTAAATGCACCTCCACAAAATGAATCGATTGAATTGTGTATAATATTGTAGTAAGCAGAATCTATTTTATTAAAAGTGCGGAAAATTTACGGTAATTTTGACCAATGAAACAGTTTTTTAAAAAAAAAAAGAGATTTGTTGGGATAGATGAAAGATTTTTCTGGATAAAGAAGATCAAAGCAGATAATATCTGTATGTATTATAATGTGTATGTGTGTGGTTGTATTTTTTATCCTAATTTGCCAAATCCATTTCCAAAATTCCTTGTAACACCGCGAGCTTGGATTGCTGTTGAGCTTCTAACGCATATTTTTTTGGTGGTATGTTCATATGCCCTGAAACAGTTTTGACTTTTGATGATGATCGACAAGCCGACGATGAAGAGTCTTCGCTGACGATGGACCATCGAGCACACAAGTTACCTCCAGGGATTCTTCCTCATGGCTTTCCTCAAGCCGTTGATGTTCAGCCGGCTTTAACCGCTGTGGATCAAGCGGCAAAGAAGGAAGAGGAGGAAGTCATAAAACCAAAGGATTTAAGTGACGAAGAAAAGCAAATGATAATCATGTCATCTCCCTTCCAGCGATTTTTCGATAAGTCGGCTAGGATTTTAGAACGAGCCCTTTGTGAGCAGCATGCAGATATTTTTGTTGATTACTCAAAGTCAGATGCAGAAGATGCAGGGTTAGTCATTAATAATTAATTACACTAACAAAGCTCCCAGGAATGTTAAAGTTAATATTTGTGGTCATATTTTTTTATATATACAGAGAGGAGAAATCAGCTACAAAATTATCTCTGAATAGAGTATTTTATGATGAAAAATGGTCGAAAAATCGATGTGTAACGTGCTTGGACTGGTCAGCTCAATATCCTGAACTTTTGGCTGCTAGTTATTCTAATAATGAAGATTCTCCGCATGATCCCGATGGTGTTTGTCTTGTTTGGAATACAAAGTTTAATAAAACTACACCGGAATATATCTTCCATTGTCAGTCTCCAGTAACTTCCGTCTCTTTCGCAAAGTATAAATAACGTTTTATAAAATTTGGCTTTTCCTGAGATCGATATACATAATAATTTTGTATTATTCGACAGGTTTCACCCCAACCTTGTACTTGGTGGAACGTATTCTGGGTCAATTGTCCTGGTGAGAAATTATGACAAATCACAAGACCTTCAAAAAATATTTTTTAATCAATATATTTAATATTTTCTGTAAATTGTTATAGTGGGACAATCGAGTAGAAAAAAGAACTCCGGTTCAACGAAGTCCACTGACGACATCCGCGCACACTGTAAGTATTTTAATATTTTGTTTAAATTCAATAATCAAAAATGGCAAGATAATTTTAATATTTGTTTGTTTCTATTATTGTAGCACCCAGTTTATTGCCTAAAAGTTGTGGGAACTCAAAACTCACATAATGTTATAAGTATTTCTACGGATGGAAAGTTATGTTCGTGGTCACTTGACATGTTGGCCCAACCTCAAGAAATCTTAGATCTTCAACATCGACAAAATAAGGCAGTTGCTGCAACCTGCCTCGCATTTCCTCAAGCAAGCACAAATAATTTTGTTATCGGAAGTGAAGAAGGAACTGTATACACAGGTTTGAAATTTTAGAATTCATTCGTTTAATTTAAATCCTCAACTATATTTATCTTAAAATACACTTTGTTACAGCTTGCAGACATGGAACAAAAACTGGGATTCTGGAAAGTTTTGAGGGTCATCATGCACCTGTTACAGGAATCTCTCCACATAATGTACCTGGTCCAATCGACTTCTCTCATATGTTTTTGACCTCTAGTTTCGATTGGAGTGTCAAGCTATGGAGTTTAAAGGAAACAAAGCCAATTTACTCATTTGAAGTGGGTGGGGATTATGTATACGATGTTGCGTGGTCACCTATTCATCCCTCCGTATTTGCGGATGTTGATGGATCTGGAAAGTTAAACTTGTGGAACCTGAATAATGACACTGAGTTACCCTCAGCTACAGTCACAGTTGAAGGACCTGCAGCCCTTAACAGAGTCTCATGGACTCAATCTGGCCTTCATGTTACAGCTGGTGACGATATGGGCAAGATTTGGGTTTATGATGTTGGCGAGGTTGGTTTGCTTAAAATTTCTAATAATTAAACTACTAATAAAATTAAATGTGAAATAACTTAATGTCAATTGTTTAATCTATAGCAATTAGCCAACCCAAGAGCAGATGAATGGACACGATTTGCAAAGACGCTGGCTGAACTAAAGAACAATCAAACGGGCGAAGATTTGGATAATCTATCGATGAGTTCACGCTAATGTATTACAGCATAACTAGATCAAACGGATTCCAAGTTTGATTCTTTATCTACTGATTTATACATCAGCAAGTAATTTGTAGATTTATTATGTTATTTTATCTAGTTCAAGTAAATTAAAAAGGTCATAACAAATATCAAGGTTTTCTACGTGTCTGTTGTTTATTCATAAATCATTACTCAATGCAAATGAATAGAATTTTCATAATTTAGACGAACAAAACCTCTTTAGTTTTTCCGAGTGTGATTATTGATGTAGGAGACAAAAAATGTTCTAGAATATTTTAATCCAGGATTTTGACGGAATATTGGATCGCCGGACTCTTGCTTCCAGGACTTGACTGTACATATTTTTAAACCTAGGTAATGTATCTTACATCAAATTATAATTTCTTACTACTAACGCTGGACTATTTATTGGAGCAAATGTCGAAATGCTCTGCTACTGACAATTTAGATGAATCGAGTTCTTCTCAAGTCAGTTTACTTGTATTTGGGAGCTGGGGAACCCTCAGAATAGTCTCGTCCTGAATCTAAGAACTGGAATAGAAAAAAATTCACATATTATTTCAGTCCTATCAGATTGAAATAAGATTGAAAAACATTTATTTTAAAAAAATACTTTGTATTGCTTGTTAGTATATTCGTTCCAAGGTTCAGGGTTGGTTTTACGGTTCCAGGTGACCTCAGGACTTCTGGTAGCAAGTCGGAAAACGTAACCTCCAGCCAACAACGCTCCTACATTAAGAATTAACATTAAACTTACGGTTCATAATAGTAATTAAACTTAAAACTATTGTTTAAAAATCGCTTACCTGCAGCCATCAGAGCGTAGATTGGGAGGATCTAAAATATTAATCACAAATTGAATATCAATCAACTTTGGATAAATTATGATTAGTGTTTATGTCCCAAATCATCCAATGATGTTTTAGAGTGAAAGTAAGGTGAAAGCACAAGTCAGAAACTTACAGCTGGATTTTTCTTTATGCTTGCCCATGTAAGGCCAGAAAGTCCGGAATCCTTCAGTCCCATTTTAGAATTTCCAATGTGTCGTTTCGAAACCTATTTAACAAAATAAAAATATTAATTAAGTTACATTTCACAATATTCGATATTTGCAAATTTACAGTGAAAAATATTCTTTTCTCTGATTTGGAACTTAAAAGTTGATTTCAGCAACTTGTAAATAAACTCCACCCTTACCTGTTAATGAATAATTTAGCTTTTAATCCAGTGAGATAGTTGTGTTTTTTTTAAAATCGGAGAAAAGAAGGTCGGCTCGACCGGAGTTCTAGAATAAGTATAATGAAGTTATACTGCGAAATTTCTCATGATCATGAGAGTGCCAAGTGCGAGTGAAGGAGAGACAAACCTTTTGGCAAACCCTATCCACTTACCACACCCTATCTAGAGGTCAAGTGTCAACTATTTAATTTTTATACTTGTCGAAAATGGTTGTTTCAGGGGGTGTGGTCCATTTAACTTAAAAATACGTGGATGCTACTGGAATTTGAAGTTTGAGGCCCAAAGATGGCATTTGGCTTGATAGTCGTTAAAAATAGTTTGGTCAGCGGGAAGTTTACTCGCACTTTTCTATGTTTGTTATGATTTTTTGAAGATTAAAAATTAATTTTTTTGGAAACCAATTAAATAAAATGTAAGTTTTTGAACATATTTCCAGAAAGAACGAGAAATTGGAAATTCGTTGGGTGTTTGCGGCAACTAAAGTATTATTTAGAGCTATAAAAAAGGCAGTTAAAATGGTAAGGTTTTTACATTTCAAAAAAATAAAAATTGAATTTTTGGCTTTCAGATTTAAAAAAATGTAAACTAATTATTTAATTAAACATAAATCATTTAATTCTCAGGCAGTGTTTGGTATTCAGTTAGCCTTATCGATGATAATGGCCAGTGTGATTTCCAAGCTTGGGGGCAAATTCTCCGTCGCGAGATATCTTTTGTGCAACACCGGGTAAGCATTATAATAATTTATGCATACTTTCTATTTCACGATCTATTCATTTATTTCGTGTAATTTATAATTGTATGTTTGTTTAATTTCTTACAGGTTAATACGATTCTTGCACCCAACAGACGAAGAGCTGAGGGGATTAGCCGGTGTACCGAAGGACGTTGGAGGGGGCAAGGGCAAAGGGAAAGGAAAACAGAATAAAGAAGATTATAAAAATCCAAATTCTTTTCATGTCCCAAAAAATCTTGACATTACTGTGAGTTTATAGAAAAAAAATTACTTGAGTGTGTATTGTTTTTAATTAGTATTTTTGTCCTCACAGCTAGAAACGGTCAAAGTAACACAAGTGGAAGTTGTACATTTGAGATTTTATCCAGAGTATCATTGGGTTTTGGACTATACAGTTTATGCAACTATAGTATATATTGCCACAGAGGTATGGACGGTTTTATTTTTAAACAGTTGAAAAATTCAGGACTGGAAAAATATTATTTTGTTGTTTTTAGATTTACTACACTTTTGTTGATGCTCCAAATGAAATGAATCTTTCAGTTTACTGGTGCTTGTTGACACTTGGCCTATGCATGTAAGACATATTTAATTAAATATATATATGAAGTATTGAAGCGTAAATTATAAATATTCGTATGTATTGGTTTTGTAGAAGCGTTTTGTGTTCAGTAACAGCAATGTACTTTAAAGGGGATGATGTGATGGGTGAAAGAGCAATGTGTATGGTTATGGGATTAACATATCTTTTGGTAGCAATGATTGTACTTATTGTTGATGACAAAACACTGGAAGTAAGTAGAAAGTAAAAAATGCTTATATTTTTTATAAAAAAATCATTACTCAATTATTTTTAAAAACTATTACAGGTTGGTATTGACCCAGCATATCAAAGCTTTCATGATCACGCTTCAGCTTTTCTCCAAGCACAAGGACTTCCTTCAACGTAAGTGGTGGTCTTTATTTTTCAAGTTTTTCTAATTATTGAAAGAACAAATTGTTTATGTAACGTTTCATATTTTTCAGTGGTCCAGCATCTAAGCTTATATTAAAATTTACTTTGGCACTAGCTAGTGCTTTTCTTGGAGCATTGTATACTTTCCCCGGAATTAGAATGAGCAAAATGTTTTACGACAGTTTAAGGTAATGGTTTTATCCTTGTGGATTATTAACTAATTGATATTATTT
Organism: Vertagopus arboreus; assembly: GCA_034698485.1. Taxonomy (NCBI): domain Eukaryota; kingdom Metazoa; phylum Arthropoda; class Collembola; order Entomobryomorpha; family Isotomidae; genus Vertagopus; species Vertagopus arboreus. The sequence continues at coordinate 15,630 of JAQGBQ010000355.1, read as the reverse complement.
GTTACTAATTATAAATATTTACTGACAGGTATTGCGAAGGACGACCAATTGTCAAATTTCTGCTCAATGTAGCATTCATCTTCCCCTTATTCTTAGTAGTTCTTTGGGTTAGGCCTATTGGTAGGGATCTTTTGACCAAGCCATTTGGAGCATCTGGACAGCCTTTGTACGTTTCAATTTTTTCACTGTTTTTTTGTCTTTGAATCTATTACAAATAACGATAAAGTTATGTTTTTAGAATGTCCGAAGCAATATTCGAAAGCTTCAGAATTGGTCTGGTTGTGCTTATGGTTGTTCTTCGAGTGGTTTTAATGCCATTTTTCCTTCAGTCTTTCCTCAACATTGCACAGGATAGAATTACTGAATTGCAGAAAGAAGCTGGCCGAATTGTGAATATTGATCTCCAAAAAAAGGTAATCTTTTAGTGCCGTTTAGTTTGTAATGAAGCTTTTAGTAAGTATGTGATAACAATCATCATTGGCCACTTATCTAATTACAATACCATTTCATTTATTACAGGTTGCTGGGATTTACTACTATCTATGCATTGTTGCTGTCCAATACGTCACTCCTCTTTTAATCTGCTTACACTGCTGTTTTATGTACAAAACACTCGGTAAGTACATTACATTCGAAATTTAATTTTTCTAGTAGTTAATAAGGCTTACAATTTTTACAATGTTCTTTTGCATACAATTAGATATTTTGATGTTTTTTTTAACAGAAAACATATAAAGTTTCTGTCGAGTGAAAAAAGAATATTTAGCCATTCTGGAATTCTGATTGCTTATTTCTCTACTGAATGTATAATTATTCCGATTAAGAAAAAGTATATTATCGGACGAAGAAATGGCAGAAGACTAATTAGTTCTTGTTAAACAGAGTTAGGTGTAAAACACGCTTATGCTTTACAGTATTAGAGTTTTTTTTTTTATTCTATCACAAGAAAAAAAAACGTCGGAACTCGGAAGCGTAAGATGCGTGATGTAAAAAAAAGCCACAGTATAGCATAGTCAAAGGTATGTTAGATCAGGCTACATGGAACAATACGTAGAATGATCTCTTAGATCTCTTCTGATTATGATTACTGTGCTGAGATTCATAGCAAGAGGAAGATTCGGTAATAATAATCTCGTAAGCTTTTTTTTATCTGACTCTCTGATGCGTACAGAAAGCAATTTGTACTAATGCAGTTTTCATACAAAGTTTGTCTGATGAAAGCTAAAAGCTATATGTTACTCGAAGAACTTGAATTGAGAAAAAGCCTTCTGCCCTTCCGTCCAGAAAAGAAGAAACTGGTTGTCGAGTTAGTAGTAGGTATAGTTATATTGTGGTTTATTATGATTACGAACTAACGGGGGATTTTACTCTCGAGTCGAGAATGAAGATGAAAAGAAGATATGTAGAATAAAAGAGGAAACTGTGAATTTGTAATTTATCAATGAGTATGGTCTTCATCTTCGTAGTAAGGATTATAGCATTTTATTTGGTCTTTATTGTGTTTATGCATTCATATTTTCGGCTACTTTGAATAGAGTCTTTTGTTAATTTGTAAACTACCGTTTGTATTTAGTTGTTGATGATGTTGAAAAATCTATATAGAAGAATTAGTAGGTTATGAAGTTCAGTAGGTTTTTAGAATTTTGCTGACTCAGTAAATTAAATCAAGATTTTTATGATGGTTGTTTCAAAGCAGTTATAATAAGTTGTTATTGAGATTCATAATCATATGAAAATAATGTTTTTTTAGGTAATGGTTCATGGACCGGGAGTTCTACTGCGGGAGCTGCAGATGCCAATGGTACTTCTCCGGTATTTTCGTCATTGTTTCCGGATGATGATGATACGAGTCCAGCAGCAGAAAATTTTGCTGTTGCCTTGTCGTCTCTCAAAATTGTAAGTTATATTGTTAATTAATTATAGAAAAAGGTTAGTGGTAGATTCATTTAAAATTAAATTTTTAGGTGTTCAATGCCACCGTTTTCCGAGGTATCTTTGGATTTGCAACATGGTGGTGTGCCTTCCTTCTATTCGCATCAAGCGCAGTTGGTGCAGCCTATCAGTCTTATTTATCTCATGCGTAAAAATTGAACTGATTAACTATGCGATTTAATTGATGATGACGATGGTTAAGAAAAAGATGAGATCTCCAGAGTCCAACCAACGGCAAGCTTTACAAAAAATCTACGAACAGAGGTAGCTTACGGTTACAATTAGTGTGTGCCATTTAAGATAGGTAGGTATCAGTTTTGCACCTTATCAACTATCAACATTATCAATTTATAATCCAAAGAGGCTTTGCAACAATAATCGTCTGATCCAATGCACAATCTCAAAACGTGCTCAAGAAAAACAGATAGTTAAAGTACTTGTGGATATCAGATCATTTACGAAGTTTAAAAGACGAATTTTTAAGATTATTCATTTGTTTACGGTACTTGAAGAGGTTTTTAAAGTCACACAATCGGTGACAAGTGTCTTATGTGACTAGTTGGTTAGTCGTCTAGCTGTGTTGTATTGTTGTGGGATTGTTTATATTGTGAAGTTGATTTTTGAAGAGTTTAACTAAATGGTTTTGTATAGGTAGTAAAAGAAACTAACAGTAATCCAGGCTAGTCCTTTAATTAACAGAACAATAAGTAGTGAATTTTAGGTTGTCATTTGTGTGTTTTTGACTGTTAAATAAATGGTAAATAGGTGTAATTGTTTGTACACGATAAGTAGCATTTACCACAATACTTCAGGTGGATAACTATCACGATTATTCATGATTGTATTTGCATTTATTGTATGGTCCCTGATTTTGGTGATACCCAGATTATAATATAATTCTTAAACTGCTACGGTTCACAGGATTTTGATCAAGTATTATTACAAAGTTTAAAGCTCAGAAACATTTACAAACACTACACTTTGCATGATTTAAAATTAAAGAAGTTTATAATTCATTTGAAAAATGTAGGATAATCTGTAAATGCTTTAACTTAATTACAATTATCTTCAAAATGAGCCATATAATGTCCTTCTTGACCATTAAGGGAGGTTTAGTGTGTGTCAAAGATAACTTGAAAAAAATCATGTCCATTAACGATAAGCCCTTACGAAGTTGTATGTATAACTGTTACCAAAAATGTCTCTATGCAAAGTAATTTAATTTAGCAGATAAATATTATAGCGTTTAGACTAGTTGTGTGCTCCACGGAGCCGTCCTATAAAAACTAAAACTGCAAGGTTGTATAATTACTAAGCAGACTAATTTTATGTATAACTCTGTAGACGTAGGTATATAATGACATGTATATAAAGGGACTGATGAATAAACCCGTTGATTGTTGATATTTAATTCCGATTTCCGTGCAATTTGTACAAATCAAACTAAACGTTAACCGGTTAAAAGATTCAATGATATCATTTCAAGTATTTTCCATTAGTCTACATCTGTTAGTAAATTCGACTGATTCTCAATTGTTCCAAGTTTGTCCTTTGTTTGTTTTTGAAAAGGTAAGTCACAGTTAAGAGCCATTACCCTACACTATCAATATCAACCAATGTAGGTTGTATTTGTTTTTGTATTTCTAAACGGATTCATGTTTATCTTTAAAAATCCAAAGGCAGCAAGCAGAACCTTTCTGCTGTTGGTAAATCCAACATTTTAAAATAGGAACTCTTAAACCCATGTTTTTTAAAAGATTGCATTCGAAATCATTGGAGTGAGAATTGCAGCCCTGGTAATCCAGCTATGTCCGTCAACCGTCATGTGCCATTACAATTAAAGAACAACAAAAGAGATGCTTTGGTGTTTGAAGTTGTAAAGTTTAGAGTCTTTCATTCCAAGCAAGAGTATCCAATTAAGGTGGCTTTTAAAGTTTTAATGTATAGCTTTTGAATCGTTTTGAATTGAATCATATTAAACCTAAAGAGTCCCACCTGGCAGAAATAGATTTGGATCGTTATAATATTTATGTGCTATGAACATTAATAGTATTTCATTACTTGCTTGCTTGCAGGTCGGTTGATAGGAAGTCTTTTAAAGTAGGACTTGGAATGTAGTTTGTATCTGTAGTTTGGTTGTAGGACATAAATTCAGATTTTATGGATAGCTGTAAATGATGAATGAGCAAAGAGGTAATAAAAAAGCTTTAAGAACTCAGCTTTTTGGTATGGGTTTTCAGGTGGAATTAATTTTTTAATTAAATCCGTGAAAATAATTACCCTGCATTTGTCTCAAGTTATTTTTTATTCTTCAATTCTATTGTATTTACTTAATGCAAAAGTCAGACTCAAAAGTAGGAGACATTTGGCTTGGCCGGATTACCGGTACCGTTTCTCGTACAAGACTGACATGTTTGTTCAATGTTAAATAATTTTTTGATGTTCACATTTATCTCATGAATCATGAAGCCTCATGAAGGACGAGAGTATGTCAAGCCGTAAGTTGTTAAAATATCAAATTATTTTCTAGCACTGCCTACCTACCTCGATTCTCTAATTATTTAAAAGTCCGAAAAAAATCATCAAGTCAACATTTTAGATAACAGTTTAATTAATTATACTGTTCCCTGTTGTTTCATATATTTTTAAAAAACGTTGAGATTCACGAACACAGGATAAAAGAAATTAAATGTACATATCCTGACAAATTCCCAATATTAAATTCTAATTAGTTAATCACATATATTCATAGTCCTCATTAAGGTCACCAAAAAGAATAAATGTATGTCATACAAAATACACGAATAATTTGTGAGAAAAAAATCTGTCACGGAATGACCACCAGTCAGTCTTTCCCAAGTTCCAACAATCTCAATCTACATGAAATCGGGTCTCAGAAGATTCTTGAATCTAAAAAATATATAAAGTTCTTTCTCACAACAACAAGTACCTATACACTAAACCTATACAATCAAATGGTTCTAAAGCCTCCTTTCATTGTTCAATGTTGATTGTTGACTCTTTAATCGGGACTCTTTTGTTACCTCAAAGTATTCCTTCTTCATGACTATTCAAAAACTTTATAAGCATACAACGTACATTTAATAAGGATAATAATAATGAAGAGCAACGAGGTAGAAAATATTCCCAATACTATAAAGTATTACTTTATTATTATAGGACGCTCTTGGGAATGAGGATGAAGGGAAAAAAGGAACTGTCCGAACTTATTACTATGTAAATACTGATGATGATTATCACATGGTTATGTTACACAATGTGGGTCAATCGTATTACCCTAATCTTATTATCGTGTTGAATAACTCTTCTTCTTGGTTGGTGTGGACTAAATCCTTAAATTCATTGAAGTTGACTTTTATCAGATAAAAATTTCAGACTAGCCTCCTTAACTTCCCTATAATTTTATCCTGTGACATTCATTGACGTGAGACGATCGACGACCACCACCATTATCATGGGAAGTGGGAACACTAGGAACACTTTACAAGATTTCTGTGATTATTCAAGGTGGTTTTAAAAGGTTTAACCCTCCTATGGTTCGATTGCAGAGTGTCAACCTTTACGCAATTTCATAGGATTTCTAGGTCAGGAGACCAGGAGGTCTTATATCATCATATTTGTGTTGTGGTATTTGTCTCTTTAAGTAGAGTAGGTAAATCTGGACATGAGCGATATACCAAATGATTAAATTGATGAATGAGATTTTAGCATACGAAAAAGAGACAAGACTTCCTTTTCATTACTCAAACAGATTCCATCAGCTATCACTATTCAAACTTGATGATAATATATTTTTTTTGCATGCAAATTCTAAAAAGCTATTCAAAAAGATTGAGAAGAAAAGGAAGATAGATAGATAGACATCCATGTACATATTTAAAATATTTTTGAAGAGTAAGAAACCTTTGTGTATTAAGTATTGCTATAAATCGTGTATATGCTTTTGTACATATCTTGCCAAATCATCTAATCGTAATTAACCTGCTTTATATATTTATTATTCTAGTTTGAAATAGTTTGAATCGAATTAAAGTATCTAAGTATGGAAGTAAAAAGTGTAATAATAATCTACTTTAAATTTAACTAGGATACTGAGGCAGGTGTTGCATGTTATAATGCGGGAGTTGTTTTCTCTCTTGTCAACGACAATAGGATTATTTTAAATTCTCAAGAAAGTTAACTTTGAATACTTGGAAACCTTGATTTAAGAAGATAATAGCCAGTTTTCATTACATATCCATATGGCTATCAAATACATTAAGAATGACAGGCAATTTGAGTATCAACAACCAACGATATGAACCATGTAACTCACAACAACTCACCACGGGTTTCTTACTTTTGTGATAACATGACATGACATTGGAATTCCTACCTGTGTTGTATGTTTTTTTGCAAAATCATGGGAATCGTTTTATTCAATCTATCCTATTTTCATATCCTGTGTGAAGAAGATAAGTGCATAAAATAAGGCTTTTAAAATTATTAAAGAGTTAAGTTGTATGTATGCATACTATAAGTTATAATTATGTTGTATTTATATGATGATGAGGCACAAGCCTATTTGAGATTGATTAGCGTGATTGACAGGATAAGATATAACTCACCCATCGTTAATTCATCAATAAGGCTATTCTAGGTTGTTATTACGCATTTTTTTATTTGTAAATAACAATATGTAATGTAAGGCAGTATAAGTAACCGACCTTAGGTAACGGAACTAAATTAAATTAAATCGAACTTCAAGATAAACTTCAGCCAAATATGTTTTGTTGTATGTATTTATTATGTTTGAGATTTTGTGAAAAATATCCAAAACTGAATAACAATACGTTGCCAATGTCATAAATTGATGTTGAGAAGAATCGTTTTTATTCAACGACACAAAATAATATCATGCATCCCAATTGCTAACCTTTCACTTCATCCCAAAGGGTTCATTTCACTCTCCACATAATTTGCCAATTTTGTAATTTACACCGTCAACCATATCCCAATGCGTACAACCGAAAGAAATAATAATATAACACGGAAGAAAAAAGTGCTTTTAGCCATCAACCGTTTATTTCGTTTAGCACGTAATAGAGGAACTAAATAAGTTAGAGGAAGTTTTTAAAGCTTTAAAGACTTGATTCACTTACACCTACACCTCTCAAAACTCTCAACCGTCTAATTGTTTATAGACAATGCAATCTAAACAATATATACTTTTTTGTACTTTTGATGTTTGAACACACACATACTTTTCATACATTATTCTATCTACCATTTCAGAATTCAACAATTCAACACTATCCCGATTTATATAACTTCACGAGTTCTTGACGAACCTAACAATTTTTATGCTCTTCTTAAAATTATATAGCTAACTAACCTAAGCTTTTGAAAACCCGTGTGTTTCTTTAGGATATAAACAATATGGTTCGTATCTTATTTAAAATGAGCAACTGCAGTGCAACTCGTTTATATTTTTTGCAAACTGATACAAACTATAGGGACCAGAAGGAAGGCAGAAAGTCGTGGATCTCTTCTCATTCTTCTTCTTACGTATAATGTTGTATGTGTAAACTGTTCAGTAATGTTGGCAATGTAAATGTTAAATGTAAGACGGACGAGAAATAAGACTGAATCAAAATAACGGGGTTTTTATTCTTTACAACGATTTTTCGTATACACGTTCAAGAAGAATCCCATGGTTCATGTCATTTCTTAGTCTCCGGTAAGAACAACACCTTCTTCATTTACACTCCGACCGTTCGTCCCTCCACAACAGATTTCATTCCTTTTAAAAGCTTAGACACAAGAGACAATTTCAAATCAAAGAACGTGAGAACCTTGAATCGAGATTGAAGATTGAAAACGAATAAAAAAAAATTAAAGCAAAGGAAGCTCTCGTAACCATCTGAGATTGCTAGAGGCTTTACTTGTTCAAATTATATAGAAGATTTTGAAATACATTTTTGTGAAGAAAGGAACAAAGTCATAGGGTTGGTTGGTGGTATCGAATCCATTGAGGCTTGAGTGTTGCAGATTGAAATTGTACACGTGCCGAGTTGGTTTTAGGATTTTATACATTCTGGAGGATGTTAATTGTCTATTATTAACTTGCATAGGTTTATAAATGACTAAAGTGACTTTTAACAAGTCTATGGATAAGGCTTGGTTTTGATTTTTGAGTGGAGTAGTTGAGATTTGTTCGGCGAAGATTTTAACGAGTTGAACTTGATTTCGTTTATTGGATGCTTTAATCAAGGTAATTTTAATGTTTATAAATTTTAAATTAAGTTAAAATATTTTTAGCCGAAATTAATAATATTTTTGTAAGATACAGATTATTATTAAAAGGTCGATAGTTCCATTGCACTGACTATTAATATTATATTCCATCTAGTCGTGTTGTGGTATTGTTAACTCCAAATAATGCTGATTTTGATTTTTGATCATTTAGAAAGATACACACCGCATAAACATTTTCAAAATCAATTAATCTTGTTGGATATACGTACATATTATACATTTTTAATTTAGTATGAGAGTAGTTATTAAGAGTTATAGAAATACCTTAAAATGTTTTAACAGTCGGACCGACATACGTAAAACCTTTCGATCTAGTCTAGCAGTATGATAATAAGAATCTCGAGATTGCTTCATTCCACAGCTATTTATTTTGTAGACCGTAAACTATCACGAGGGTCAGAGTGAAATATTACATATTACATATAGCACAAATATTAATCACGTCTGAACGCAATATGGCAATATATAACATACAAAATGTAATCAAATGAGATGACGGTTTGTGATACAACAGACTCTTTCTCTCAGATATGGTCTGCATCTTACATCTCTCTGATTTGAAATGATAAAACATGAAAACATAACAGAATATAAAACAACACAGTGGATAAATTGGCCCCTTGCACGCGTTCAATGTCAGTGTCATGGCCCATGGCAATATTAAATATGACATTTAAGAAAAAAATATAAAGGCTTTTCGCCGTCATCACGAAAGTTCACGAGGATTCGAGATTGATTAGTGACATGATATTATTATTACTATGAATGAACCTTATAAAGGTCGTGACAGCAGAGTTTCTTCTTGTCATCTTTACAATCTTAAGAAAAATTAACTTCTAAATGGTCTAATATTTTAGTGAAAAATAGGCAGATTCATTCGTTTCAAGCACAAAAGCTTTATTTTAAGAATTTTATTTAAAACAAATCTCAAGAATACCATTCAAAAATGCGATGTCTGTCTGATCGCGGTTTGCAATCGCCATGCTTTCATGATTCCTGAACCTTTGCGGCTTGGCACACTTACATACCAAAATGTGACTATAAAGAATCTAGACGAGATGAATGCCAAATTCTTCCCGAGATTTATATCAAATCTTTTGTACTAAAAAGCACTAAAAAGCTTAAAGGTCATCTCATCTACTCATCTTGATCTTGAAACCATCAAAATCAAACCACAAATTACAAAAACCAGAAAATAAATCTTTAGTTCTCACAGAATCTAGCAAGACGAATAGTAAAGGAATAATTTGTACGTACATACATATTAGAGTCACGGAATAACTGGACTCTTTGATTCTTTCATAAAACTTTAATTAAGATTTTTATATTTAAAATAGGTTTACGAACTTGCCGACACAGTCACAGTCGGAAAACCATAACTCACATTTCAGTCTATTGTCAGTGTGTATCGGTACATTATTTCAAACACGTATCAACTTATATGGTGCTATTGTAATTAAATATTAATTATTTATTTAAAGTCTACAGTGACTCTAATAAATCATGAAAACGTGATTCTAATGAAGTTCATAGAATTATTACTTAAGAAAATGTCATTATTAAATTAGTCCGTATAAGCACGTATTTAACACTTGCAACTGTCATTATTTGTGCAAGTTTCTTCTGTTTGTTTAGAACTTTAAAATCCTATTGTTCTTTTTTAAGCCAGACAGAGTATAAGTAACTGGAATGAAGAAAAAAATACAGAGGATATAAATTTATTGGCAGTTTTTTCTATAAAGTTATTATTCACACTATATTCTCAAGTTTAATATATAAAAAGTTTGAAGCTAAAAGCGACGAAACTGAATCCGTTTGTCATTTCCTTGTAAAGCAAATTGAAAGCTAAATAATATTATTACTCGTATTAATGGAGGCAGACGGACTGAACTACTGTTTCTTTCTATTCGTGACTGCAATAGCAATTGCTAATTTATTACATTAAGCTATAATATAGTACAACTTCACTACCTACTTGAAACCTACTGACAAAGCAATTTGGATAGGTTGGTAACAGGGAATATAAATAGGAAATATTTAGTATTCTATATGTAGCTGTTTGACAAAAGGTTAATAGTTTAGTAAAGAAAAATTATTAAAATTAGCATTTAAAACAGGGGTTGTGACAGCTACTTAATCTACTAAAATCTATATTTTCGAAATTTTAATTCTTAAAAACCAATTGTAAATTATAACGAGCCAGATTTTTAATTTCAACAAGCAAATAGATTGTTGGTGGTCTTTTTATACTACGACAACCAAAGCCCTAAACTAGTACATAGATTCTGACCAACTATAGACTTTTTTTATCTCTTTGGTTTAATTATTATTATCCTACATTCTTATGTGATCTTTAACAATTGGCAAAAATTCCCATCGCTGATCCTTAATAATCTCAAAGCATAAAATAAAATAATATTATAACAGTACACATCATTCTAGATTCCATTAATTTCATATTGCATACCACAGTCAACCTCAAGAATCTTTTACAGAACAGTAAGGGTGGGCTATATGCGTGTAATAATAATATGAAATATGTTCAATTCACCTGTCAAGGAAACCATACGAATTCACAGAGGAACCGTACGAATAATATTTTTGACATTTTCAGTCCGACTTCTTGAGAGACTGACAGCCTAGTGTTTACTATTTCATGTGATGCTTGACAGAGAATTCAACTTTAATTATATTCTTGTATTAAATAATACTTAATAGTTACAGAGCTGGGAGAAGACATGGGAATTTGATTAAAAGCTTTCAGCGTTGTCACTCCTCAAGAACTTTTTAAAACTCTAGATTAATAGTGGGGAGTTCCTGAAGCATATAATCGTGTAATTCATAAGCAATCAAAATCAACTACACAACTGTAACAAAGAGACAATAAAAAAAAACTCGAATGAACTAAGCCAACCTGCGCTTTTAAAATAAAAAAAAACATCACTATATATACAGTCCTAGTATAATAATTCCGCAGTTTATATTCTTAAGCTTGACAAACGGAAATACTCCTGACTTCTCTAGGTAATTTTTAAATACAAAAACTTTGCTACTACTACTTGTTATATAAAAAAAACTCATTTACCCACCAACCGACATAACCGGTCGACGCTTTACTCGGTTTGTTGGTATACAAAACTGTGAAGATTTTATTTATGCAGCTAGTCAGTAGTATAGCAATTGAGAAAAACAATGGATCATTCAAGCCAGGAAGATGATGATCGTAGGTTTCAAAGGTTTAAAGTTTGTAAAAAAATGCATAATGTTAAACTGTATAAATAGGAAAGGGTTGAACCACAAATTGCATTGCCAATGCCAAACCCTGTCTGCTTTTCTCTGAGTTTTGTCCTAAACTATAATATTGTAATAGTACTGGTGCTGTAAATTAAATGCACTTAGTTTTTTAAAATGCTTTAAAGTTCTGTAAGAGTTTAAAGAATGAGATACATTTACATATATAAAAAACCCAAGTTGGCCGAAGAAGTTGGGCTTGATTTGAGAGAAAATTGCATAAGAGCAGCAATGAGATGTAAACAAAGTGACTAAGTTACTGTTACAGTAACGAATAGCTTTCTTGAAGAGTTGATTACTAGCACCAGCTTCTATTGTTGAGATTCTAGAGGCTACGGGTTTTTATGCATTTTTTTACAAGTTTTGAATAACATTGGTAAGTATTAAAGGTAAAGTTCAGTAAATTCTGGGTTGAGTTTTCTTATTTCTTCATAGGTAGGATTTTGCTGTATAAGAAGAAGGGCAGGAGTGTTGGAAATGTTGAGATTTAAATTTTAAATGCGGTTTGGCTTGTCATTTAATTTCTTTTGGTGGTGACTTTTACACACAACACAGGGACTGGTTCTGGGAAACGAAAAACTGTTGCTTATTACCTGTAACAGATATGATTGTGTCCATAACTCATATTATTGTCATCAATGTTTTTATTATCTGCAGTTGCAGATGTTTTTATAGTAGTATCAATTCGATAAATTTTATGTCAATGAATGGAAAAGCCACATTGATTTTCAAGATCAGATCAGCAAGTTGCTTTCACGAGGAAAAATACTTATAATTAGTTCAATATGAAGAGGAATCAATAGTCAATAAAGTGTATATTATTTCAGCAAAACAATTACAGTCGTGATACACAAGTATCATATCCTCATGTAAAACATTAAACTACAACAGATCATTTATCAATTTGCTATTAGAGATTATCCGTACGGTATTCTCTCACTCACTACAACAGAATCATGAGACGATTTTTTTTTACATTTCACGATCAACGGTGCTCATTTGCTGTTTTATTACCAGTTCTGGATCATTAGACTTGTTAGCTTTCCGACATTCCGACATTCCGACATATGTATAATATGTGATATGATGCGATATGTGTAAGATCTAAACTTCACAAGCTTCTTCTTCAACAAGTTTGTGAATTTTCGTAAGGTGCAGTTTGATAACTGCAAATTTTAGCAAACAGCCAAGAGATAGCTTTAACCCTCACCTACAAACGACTGATGTCATTCATAAAGCTGAGAAAATGAAGTCAAAACGGAATCTTTGAGGTATTTAGCATTTAATGAGATGACATTAGAATGTAATAGATCTGCTAAACTAGTAAAATTAGGATGAAGATTAAATTTGATCTACAGCAAAGGGATCTGAAATGAGGAGGATTGAAGGATATGGAATTTGTAAATGTAGATTAGTCAGTTACAAGAAACTCGGACATGGCCAAGTAGTCACTGATACACTTTGCTATTTTTTTTTGTGTGTGTACAAAAAGACTGACTAATGGTGCACATAACGTGGTTTACCGGTTCGGAGATTTCTTGAGTATTTCGGCAATTTTTTCTTCAATTTAAAAAAAAGTTTGCCTTGATTTCTTATATTTAATTAGATGCACTTGAATTAGAATGATTCATCATTCAACATTATTAGAAATTTTTCAGGTAAATTTTTGACATAAAGTTAAGATTTGAAGATAAAATCCTAGAATATCTACTTAAAATTGTAAAAAATTATTGCCTGATTAAACAAATTGTGGTTTTAACTTAAGTTTATAATGTAAATAATAAATTATCGTTCCAAATATAATAACAATATAAATACCTCATTAATAACAATGACATTTCGTTTCAAACAAAAACTACTTTGTACTTTGACAAATGCTTGTTTATTGCAATTTTGAAGTTTAAACAAAAAAAAACCTTTGAAGTTCTAGCTAATTTCGGTTTATATTGTTAACCCAAACTTGTCTCTAATTCTGCAAACTATTTATAAAATAAAAAAGCTTGCCACTAGCCCAAAAATAAACCGCTTTTCAATTATTTTAATTGAAAACATCTTCCACAGAATTTTTAAATATTATTTATCTTTTGAAATAACAAGTTGCACGGTTAAAAATTGCTGTTACCTATCGTGATGAGATAATACGAATTACGGAAAATTATTTACGATATTTAAGCCTTTGATACAAAGATTCTTCCACATTTTTTGAAGAAAAACTTCATCTTGATTCAAATTTCGATTTGTAGATCCACACCTCTTCTGTCTACAACTTTCGATCTGCTGATTATTAACTGTTAAGCGTGAGATATCATCTGAATTTTTAGTAATTTTTAAAGTTTTGAAATATGGGTAGATTTTATTAAAAGATTAATAATAAGTTTGCAACAGCAGGGTAACATAGCATCAAATATCATAACGATTCATATCTTGATGAAACAAAAGTAATGCAGAAAACTTTATGCAACTTTTAGTTCACTTCCTGAGAGAATAAAATAGTAATTTACTTACCTTGACTTTGACTTACCCGTTGGGTGTTGTTACTTAATGTTGGGCTGGGTTTGGTTTGTTAACCTACTCAAGCAAGTCTGAAGAATGTTTTTAAAAAAAATTGTGTATATAATATGAGATTCTCTCATGATAATAATTCCTAATGGTAATAAAACGGTTTGTTATGGGTGAAGGTAACAGAACAAAAACCAAACCAGTATAGTTTGGTTTCAGATCTTTAGATTCTGGTTCCTTTTGACTCCTTATTTCGGCAATTCTTTAAACATGACCTATGATAAAGAATTGATTTTTTCATCCATTCATTTTTATTTTTATGCAAACAGTTTATTAAAACACAAAAATCGGATATAATTAGCCATTGGTCTGGAATAAATAAAATCCTTGTATTTAAATTGTTAGAATTTGAAAAGCTTTGAACTTTTTTTACAAAAAAAAACGGAAGAAACGTAGCGTGAAACGGAAGGAACATCGTGTTTGAATGTTTTGGGGATTTTTCTGCATTTCTTATGTTGTTTTAGAATTTTTGCTAGATGCGTTTTGTGTTGACAGTGCATTGTTGATTCTTGATTCTTGAATGTTAATTGTTACGTCCATCATTGCTAAAATGCAACTGTTACCCTGTGTGTAATTGTAATTGCTGGGATGTGGATTGTTAAATTGTTCAATTTTAATTGTTGGGTTTTTAACCTTTTAAGGAAGCTGAAGTTGCAAGCATTTAAACACAGCCTAATGACTGTCATTTTTCTTTTATATAAATGTAAACATTAAAACTATATAAGAAAAAAGAGTATTTAATTTCCATGTAATTTTCAATATAAGATCATTTTATGTTGACTTTAGGATAATTACTTGTTTTAGCAGTTTATATTCAAACATCAGTTAATTAGAATAAATAGAAGCAATAAGCTAAAAAAAAATCCATCTTAATTTCTCTTAAATAAATGTCTATTTGTCGTTTACCTTGTGTCTATAATAAATTTATAATCTTTAGATCTTCAGTCTCCAGTTTGAAATCATAAGTACATTTAAACAAAAAATATATCAATTTAGTTAGTTTTTTTCTAGTTATCTACTTGATTAATATCGCAACGTCAAAATGTTTACAGCACCTTGAAAACATACCTGAATATATTAAAAATGCTACAAAAAACCGCACACAGAAATCGGCATGCAAAAACGAGTCATGCTACACACCATCAGGCGATGCACAGTTATTTACTTACTAAAAACGCTTTGAACCACATTGCGTAATGCATATAAAAAAATCTTCATCTCGACTCTTGAATAACGATAATGCAAAAAAAAACACTTAAAAAATTTGAATCTAGGTTGAAGCTAATCTAATGATAGATGATGATTGCATGCATGTTTTTTTTGTGTATTAAATGCTCACCTTAATTTTTTTTTTGTTTATTTGCAGTTATGTAAGACTTTGTCATCAGCACCCTCACCGACTACGAATAAAAAATCATACTGATTTTAACTACTTAAGGAAAAGCCGGTGGATTTCACACTTAATTTTGTCTTAAATGGAATGAACTGATGAACCGAAATTGGATTTTTTCCTGTTGTTTTTTTCTGCTA
>JAQGBQ010000354.1:0-24309 GCA_034698485.1 Vertagopus arboreus | reverse complement strand
AAATATTAGCCCGATAGGGTCACGGAAACACGGAGAAGTATAGAAGGGCTCAACATTTTGACCCCAGATCTTTTCCACTGTACAGATCAGAAACGTGGCTATGGAAAGTGCTCTCGTTGTTCCCAACTGTGTTACTTCTTCATGCTTTAATTTCATAAATAGTCTCATCAGAAAGTTGTTATTTTTGTTTTTCAATTATTTGATCCATTACGGTTCATCGTATGTCTAATTGGCAGAGCACTTTCCATTGCCAAGAATATTAAACACAAATCCCGAGTCAAACAGTCCAGCCGAACTCAACTTCTCCGTGTTTCCGCAACAGCAAATTTAACATTGAGTTAGATAGGGAAAATCAAAAATTAAAAATTATTGAAATTTATTAAACCCCCCCTTAACCTAAAATTAAAATTCAATATTAGCTAAAGACATTTTGTTTCTTTAAGAGAGAAGTGGTTAAAAGAGAAAATCGCTTAAGCACACACGCTACACTTTCTTACGATTGAGTTCAATAAATGATAAAATAGTACAAATTGCAAAATAAAGTCATTACTTCACTACTACCTATAGTTTCGAAAGATCTTTCGAATAATTAATACTCAATTAGCGACTCCAAGAACAAATGTCGCAATTAAAATCTAATTAAATTGCAGATTTTAAAATCAACTCATATTGTTATTTTAAAAATTCAAAGTTAACAAAGACAAAGTTTCAATAAATATCCAAAGTCTAGTTTAACTAAGAATTATGAAGACTTGAAACATTTTTTCCATGACCGTTGTTTAAATAGAAAATGTTTCAATTAAAATAAAGGTCAAGATTTATTTATTTATTGTCCTTTTTCCTTCAGGTATACTTAAAAAGATACACTAAAGAGTTAGGCGAAAGTCTCGACGAATTTTAATATGAAGCGGTATAGATATAATAGTATTTTGGTCGATACTCTTCGATATTTTCCAAAGTACTGAAAAACTACACTGCAGAGTGGATAAGATTTATATAAAAGTTGTTTTTATAGATGCGAAACCTCCCGTTAGATATATATTAAATATTTACAAAAATTTAACATTCTCATTTTACTTTAATCATTTCAAATTAATTCAAAAATCGCATTTAAATATTCCACAGGAAATTACTAGAATTAAATCCACGTTTATCCTTATTAATCTGAAATGCTGACTGTCATTCATTTGTGGTCCGATTTTTTAGCTAATGGTTCCAAATTAAAAATTCCACGTACGTTTACTTTATAATGAGTACAACCTGACTTGACACATAATTTGTTGTAGTCATCATCATATAATTTTGTATTCCTATTTACATTGTCAATTAACATTAAGCACTACTATCTGACAATCTTTTTAAAAAGCCAAAGGAAATGAACAGTGTCATATGTCATAGTCTATTGCTATTTTTCCTTTTTCATTGTCCATTCTACTCTCTGGCACGACTCTCTTTATTCGACATAAAGCTTATTAATATTTATGAATTACAAATATGCACCAGCCGAGGATTTTTCATATTTCATATTTATAATATTTATTTTTCTGCTGATGCCGGATGAAAAATCAAAACATCTGGATGAGTTTCATGAGTTCATTTGTTCACAGTATCTGTGTCTATGATGTTCATGGGATGAAGCAGGACGTTAAAATATTAATGAGTGTTTAGCATGCACGCAAGGACATTTAATGATGTGATATGCAATATGGGAGGATTACCAAAAACCAAATCATATTTCAGTCAAATGTATGGAATACAGAATTAGAGACTAGTTATTAGTTAGTTTTGCTTTTAAGCTTTCAAGTTGGATGATGATATGATAATATGTTAATGAATCCAGAATACTTAAACCAGTTGAGGTTGAGGATCAGGTGACGAATGTCGAATGGCTTTTAACGTGACCAAAAATTAAATAATTCTAATCTCTTAAATAAATAAAATAAAAAAGTGTTAGTTACAGTGTAGTGTTTTTAAATTTACAAAACACACACGTGGACATATTAGATTCATTGAAAGCAGTTGCCAAAAATAATTTTTGTTGAGCATAGTGTAATTATTTTTGATACCATGTAAAATGTATTATTTCCTGGAATTCCGTCTGACAAAGGGTTGGATGTTAATTCTTGTGTTGAGTTTTGCAAAAGCCACTTTTGGATTGGCGAAGTCAAAAAATGAGACGGTGATCGAAGTTATAAGTTGCAATAATAAGGAATTATTATCTAAAAATAATATCACATGGATAGCTCCAGGTTTTGTGGATAATAATCAACAGCTTCATATACGGTATCTAAAATCTTAAATCTTATTAAAGAAAAATCAATCCTTAATCTAAGTAGAGCCTAATATAAATCTAAAACTTACAGATTCAGGGATGAAGCTCTGAAATGTAACTTTGGAAATTCTAAAGCCGTAGTTTTTAGTAAATTTGATTCATCCTTGAAAAAGTCCGGTAGGACAAATGGGAATCAAATTTCTCAAGTTGAAGATTCCAAAACAACAAGATTTACTTCGGCAGGATATCTGAAAATCGGTGCGGATTCCTACTCTCCTGCAGAGTATTGTATCGATCAGTTAAGTGAGTCCATGCCAAGGAAAATGTTTTTAATTATCGACAAGTTATATAATAGTAATAAATTATTTATGAATAAACTTTCCAGCGCAGATTCTACTAAAATCCTTGCAACCGTTTGTACCAGAGGATGTTCCAAGGGTCAACAATGCATTCGAAAATGTTGCAAAGGGAATCAATTGTGGGACGTTTTGGCTCAATCTTGTAAAATTCCGGATGTTTTGACTCCTTCTTGGAACCCACCATTTTACACGATTTCTGAAAATTGTGCAGAGAAAATCCCGTCTTCTATAGACACTGGAACCAGAGGAAATGATGGCAATTTAAGTTTAAAGTTTAGATCTGGACTTCCACAAAAATGCTTGGCGGCAGATGAACGAAATTTTGTCCCATCTATAAACATTCCTAACTATGGTCTAGGAAGGTATTTATATTGATCTAGTCATTTTTAAGCTAAAAAAATATTGATCCATGATTTTTAAAAAATTCAGATTTCGACTCTTGGTCAATGGATCTGTACTTGTAAACCATGAAAAGAACGGATCTTGGTACATACTTGAGCCAGAAAGTTATTGCATCGATGGAATGACTAATTATGGGACTGGGGTTGATTTTG
This sequence comes from Vertagopus arboreus, assembly GCA_034698485.1. Classification (NCBI taxonomy): domain Eukaryota; kingdom Metazoa; phylum Arthropoda; class Collembola; order Entomobryomorpha; family Isotomidae; genus Vertagopus; species Vertagopus arboreus. The sequence continues at coordinate 21,124 of JAQGBQ010000354.1, read as the reverse complement.
AAGACGGAAGTGTAATAGACAGTTCAGAAGTTCATCAAGTATTACTAGTTTGCAAGGATGCTTTTAAAGTTAAGGATATGAAGGTGAGATGTTCGAATAGAAATTATAAAGCCTTATACAGATAACCCTTTTAAACATGAAATTTATTTTACAGCGAAGAATCCCATTTAAATATGCAGCAATGCTATTTTCGGCTGCAACAATCCTCCTAGTTAATACAATAGTCTACCTGCTCTTATGGGACAAACACAATATTTATGAATGGACTGTATTCTTAGAAGTCATTTCCATGCTATTTATGATTTTATTCGTGGGGGCATCTCATACTGCTGCTAGAAATCCCAATAGTGGACATCTTACATCGGGATCTTGTATATTTCTAGGTAACATTTAAATATTAAAGCCTAATGAGTTTTTTTTTTTTTTTTTTTTTTAAATCTATTTGAAAATTTATAGGTGCAGCATCTCACTTTTTCTTTCTGGCAACCTTTTTCTGGCTGCTAATTATAAATTTTGAGATCTGGTGGAATTTTAGAACGTTGACCATAAGAAATAAGAAATCACGAAGGTGGCTACGGCTTTTGAACTATCAATTATTCGCCTGGGGATGTCCTACAATGATTATTGTCACCGGTCTCATTTTGGATGGGAAATATGGTTTACAAAAGTAAGCTATTTGATTTAAATTAAAATTGAAATAAAAGCATCTTCAAGGAACTTGAATATATTTGATTAATTTTAGTGATGAAATTGACTGTCCAAATATAATCGTCCCGAATTACGGACAGGTAATTTGATATTATTAATAAGTAATTTTAAATTAAGTAATAAGTAATTCTATAAATTTGTAATAACCATTTTAGTTAAACTGCTATATATCCAAAAGGGCGCAAGGACCGTATCTCTATTTTCCTGTCGGAATTCTCCTAGGATGTAATTTGCTATTTTACACTCTGACCGTGTTCAAAATGTGTGAATATCAAAAAACTAGTCAGGCCATGACACAATCGAGGAACAGAGGGAATTTTCAGCCGTGTGTACTTTTAATTTAATCGTAATCAACCTAACCTAAAATATAAAATTAATTAAATATTTTTTTTAATTCACAGAGTAGTCGTTTTTGCGAGACTCTTTATTGTGATGGGGGTTTCCTGGATTTTTGAAATCGTGGCCTGGGCACTAAGCCCTGCAGATAAAGGAAACGTCCCATTGTATTGGGTTGTGTTCGATATCGTCACTCTCCTCCAAGCTATTGCCATTTTCGTAATTTTTATTTGCCGAAAAGAAATATTACAAAAGCTTGGAGATAAGTATCCTCCTCTCAAGCGTAAGTTTAAAAAATACCTTTAATTGTAATCTAATGAGCAATTAAATTAATTTATATTATAAATTATAGCATTACTAGCTCCGTTATTCGACTTGCCTTGTTGTGGGTTACCACCTAAAGTACAACCCACTCCTTCGCCAAGAAGTGTGGTCGAAAATGATCTCAACACTGTTGTAAAAAGATCGTCTGAAGAAATAACGCCCGTGTAAACAAGCAGCAATAGCAATACAACCAAATAGATCAAATATTTTTACGTTGTGACTTTTTTCCTTCTTATAGTAATTATTTTCTTCTTCATTTTGTACTTACAATTAGCTGTAGAACACTGTCAACTATTTTCTATTAAATAAAAACTAGAGAGCAATGCAATAAAAATGTATTTGTAAGTAAATGTTAAAATTAACTTTTCTGATTCGAAGGTCAGGGATTCGAATTTAATTTATTTTTCTAGGCTGATATAAAAAATGTCTGTCTCCAGTCTCCAGCTTCTGTTGATTTAAGAGTTAAAACATTTCGTGTTTATGATCTTGCGTTACACTGACATTGAATGGTTTGGATTCACGATCATTTTTGATGACTAGGAGATTTTTAAGTATAGACATTTAATCCAGAAACTCACATGTAAGCCTATTTTATTGCAAGTGTTAAATACAAGCAAAACCACATGGTATTATAAGTTCAGCTTCATAGTTAAGCAGGATTAAAATTTCAATTAACCAAAAAGGTTATTTAGTGGTTTATTTGGATGAGTTGCCTGAATCAGTCAATCCGTCACTGAAATTACTAATTCATTCTAAATGTATTTTAGCAATCTAGAAAATTAGCTTCTGTAATTTACTTTCTGTATAACTAATCAGTTTATAATTGTCTGTTGTTCGTATTTCATCTAGTATAGTATACTGCTTAATTGTAATATGATTTATTCAGCTCAATTCCAAATTCACAACCTCACATGTATTTTTTTTTTTTTTTTACATGTAACGGATTCTCATTAGCCTAATCTGTGACAATTAATTAAATTACTTTACATTTGGGGTGAGGTCTCGGTCCAAATGATTCAAATGATCTTGTTCTATCGCTTTTCCCTATAACATACAATCTGTTTTTTTTTCGGATGTTGGCTTGTTGGAACTCAGCCCAGAATTATGATGGCTGAAAAACTGTGAAATAAATTTGTTAAGAATTCATTCGGGAATTCACTGTGACATTTCTAAGGCAGTAATGATATTCAAGCACACTTTGGAACTCGACTTTTTTTTCTCAGTATTTTGCCGTTGGCCTACACACTTTCCGAACTTTTCTCGTGTATAAAGTAATAACCATAACCTAGTAAAAATTCCTTGGTATTTTTTCCATACCAGACACTTAGCAATTAAAGTTTAGTATTGCAATGCAATTTGCAGCTGACGCTGCCCATGACATCAACACGATCAATATAACATGACTTATATGTATTCAACCTCAAGTAATAAATATGTGAAAAACAGAACGTATCTAGCATTAGGTCACCCACATCGGAGGACAAATAACAAAACCACATCTTCTTCCGCTTCTATACATAAAATTATTACAAAAATATTATTCCTCATGTGCTGTAAACAGTTTACTTCAAATATAAACTTTTTTCAATATTAGATATTATTATTCTTTAGTAAAAGTCAGTTTTACATAGCCTCTAATAAAAGTTGGAAAAAAGTGATCATTTACATAGATATTAAAAGCGTTAATTATTTTATTATTGTTATTAAATCATGAAACCGGAAGGATATTTCCGGATGTCTGTTCTCATCAACACAGTGATATTATTACTAATTATTTCTGACGGCAGTTATTGTTATAGTCAATCTAGAAAATCTGTGAATCGTGTGAAGCTAGACAAATGTATGTATAATAAATTAGGCTATTTACCAAAAGAACTCCGACTTCCGAATACAATTATGGGAACTAATGAGTCCACCATTTTTCGGTAATTAATTATTTCCTTAAAATTAATAGTATTTTTTTAAACTATTTTTTTAAAATGCTAATTGGAATTATAAAAAGATTACAACCAAAATGCCCGACAAAGCTACCACATTGCATGAAGCCTTGTGCTACTGAGATTCTTAGACGGACAATAGAATTTCCTGAATCTTTGTCAAAGGAAATTCATTTCACTCCCAGTGGTTACCTCCGATACGGGGTTGACTTTTATCATCGGAATGAATACTGCATTTTTGAGTAAACAATAAATAAATTGAACAAAGAACAGTATGTAAAATATTGGTTACTACTCCACGCGTTATTTCCATATTTCTAAAACCTTTGTTTGGAATTGAATGCAATTTTAACCAAAAAAGTACCAAATGCATAAAGTAACGCGTGGTGAAAAAACCAATATTTTACATACTGTAATAAAAGATAAAATCTTATATATATAATTTATCAATCACCTAAATTTTGACCTTTTCAGAAGCACAAAGAGAGACATTAGTGTCGAAATCTGTAGACCAGGTTGTGGTACAACTCATGTCTGTGTTCCAAAGTGTTGTTCAGCAGACAAGATTTTAGATTTTTATAAAAACGGATGTGTATATTCTCTTAATCATCCTTGGGAACCTTTAGTTTATAAAACAGAAGACTTTCAAGTTTGTGGAGCTAAGAAATCCGACATAAGATTCCATTATTTTCAGCACAATCCAAATTGCAAACCTCAAAAGTATTTTCTCAAGTCTCTACGTGAATATCCAGAACTTTCCAGGGTTCGGTATGTACGATCTCCAATATAAATATAAATATTTAAAAAAAAGAGATTTTATACAGGGATTTCTTATAGATTTCGACTATTGCTAAATGGAAGCATTGTTGTCAAAGAACTGCAGACAAGTAAATGGAACCTTCCAGAAAAGGGGACATACTGCCTTGACGGTGTCCAGAATGTAGGATCAGAAATAGGAATTTATACTGGAGATCCGTTACATCAAGTGCTTTTAGTATGTCCTCCAGAAGACCCTGGGGTTCCCCAGTCTAATAACCAACTCGTAAGGCCAATATCAAAATAAATTTAAATAATTAATTAAAGTAATTTCTTTAAAAACTTTTTTGCTGCAGACGATAACTGGAATATTGTATTCCTTTCTCCTATTTTCTGGAACCCCGTTCCTTCTGATAACAGTTATTGTGTATATTCTTCTATGGAATAAACAAAATGTTCACGGTTGGACTCTTTTCTCTCATACTTTGGCAATGCTTTTGAATTACTTGGGACAAGGGGTGACGAATACGGTATCAAGAGTTTACGACAGTAGTGACAATGCTTCCTTAAGTTGTAAACTTATAGGTAAACTTATAACCTATTTAACAGACTTTGATTTAAAATCGATGAGCCTAATATTCTGAATATTTTCAGGGATTGCAAACCATTATTTCGTTCTCTCTTCATTCTTTTGGTTGACTATGATAAATTATGATTTGTGGTCAATGTTCAGACATTTGAAGAGCACTATTGGAAGATCTCGAGGAAAGTGGAGATTCGTTGTGTATATGATTATAGGTTGGGGTCTACCGTTTATAGTTGTTTTAATTTCAGTCGTACTCGACTCAAAATATGGGCTTTATGGGTGAGAACAATGCATTTAAATTTAAGAATATTTCGATACTTAATTTTTAAACATATTTAACTAAACTCTATACAGAGAAGATGGTGGGGACTGTGCCTCGGAAATAATCATCCCATTATACGGTCATAAGAGCTGTTATATGGTTGAAGAAGCGAGATCATACTATTTGTTCTACCCGATTGGAACTCTTATGGGAATCAATCTAATATTCGCCGGTTTAACCGGGATAAATATGCACAGACATAACAAGTCTACCAAAGCTGTGGAAAGGAAGTCTACAAAACATAGACGAAAGTAAGTAATTGTGTCCATCAAAATGTTCAGCAACATTTTAATTAGTTTATAAAAACTGTGTTGGTTTCTCTATTAGGTTCTCGGTTTGGTCAAAGTTGTTTGTTGTGATGGGTGTTGCATTAATGTCAGAAGTTGTGGTTTGGAACTTGAAAGAAAAAGACGTCACCCTACCGTAAACTTCTATCTTATTCATATATAAATATGCTTTTTAATTCTTGTTATGATTCATTTTGATAATTTGAGTCTTATACATATTATTAGATGGTACCTTGTGTTTCCTGATGTATTAAGTCTACTTCAAGCTATTGCCATTTTTATACTTTTTGCCTGCCAACCTAAAGTTATTAACCAGCTTCGGGATGTGTACCCTGTTATGAAACGTACGTAGTTAACACTCTACATATTATTACTTACTATATCCTACAAAATGCTGATTTAGAATTTGTTTTCAGCTTTCCTGGACAAAGTAAAAAACCTGCCCTGTTATAAATAGAAATCCTATAAAGTGGTGTGATATAAATTGTTGAAGTATTATTTAAATATTATAAATACAACGAATAGTCTAGTCATAGTTTTTCATTCTTTCGATTTTTTTAAGTTGCTATCTCTTACTCCTTTTTATACACATACTGCACGAGCCGAAAATATACAAAATACAAACTGCCCATTTAATTGAAAATGGTCTCGATATTTTTATACAATACACAACAAATATCAACGAAACAATACCACACTACATACAAATTTATAAAAGTCTTTACTTGTTATCCTTCTTTTTAGATTTAGGGGAGCCCAAGCTTTCATCAGAAACGGTGCGCTTGTGTTCTTGTTCGTACTGTCTCTCTTGTTCAATATCACTCGACCCTCTGTTACTCGCTTTTCGCAGAATATTTTCACGCATTTTTTTGTTCTTGTCTACAATTGCTGTTAGACGCTTGGATATAATTTGTTCGTAAACCAGATCAGTCCAAGTAGTTGCAGGATTTCTAGCGCTGACGGGATTCAAGATATGTTGAGTACTCAAAGTAGAAAAAGTACTTCTCATTGATACATTCGATGACACACGAGATAGTTCAGAGTCAAGACTCTTCCGGTCAAGACTATGAGTGTCAACGCTATCTCTTGTAACCAACATCGGAACCTGTAAATGCCCTTGTAGTGATAAGATTATATTATCCTTTTGTTGTTGCGATTGTCCCTCATCGGCCCCTTCTGCTTCCTGCTTCTTTAATGCTGCCGACATCAAAAATTTAAAAAAAATTATTTAATTTGTTCAAACCTCAAGTCAAGAAAATCGTTTAAATATTTTTTATTTTACGTCTGGGGAATGTGTCCTTAACGATTTGATACCAGCCGTACATCTTGACCTTGGTAGCTCGCCATAGTCGTTTATGACCACGGCAGCAGAAGAACAACATATACAGCAATCCAAGCACGCATAGGCAGAATAGCTGGGAAAATGTAAACAAAATTTAGTGACAGAACAATCTAAATTAGATAATACACAATTAAAATTCAATACTTACAACTGTTGTCATTAACTGGGTCTCTGGTGACGGTGGAAATCCATACAGCATAATGTCAAACTCTTTCTCATACAAGCACAAAGTGTTGTTATCAACATCCCTACAGAAATAAATAAACAGTTTCTACCAAATCTGAGTAAACGTAACATTGTAAATTTTCGATACACTACTAACCGGTTTGATATTGATATTCTGAAAAAGTATACTGTTTGCAGGTACAAATTTGGACTAATCCGAGCACAAGGGGACCTATTTTTAATTTGAAAAAATTCTTGACCAAATGAAATAAAATTCGATGTGTATAAAGATGGTAAAAAGACTTACAAAGTATGACAAGCCCACCTATTGAAAAATATAAATTAAGTAATAAAAAACAGAAATAAAACGGTAATTCAATTCAATTGAAGTTAAATCGCTTCTTACTGGACTGCTGATTTTCCTGCTTGGAGAATGACATCCTTTGTAGCTTTGCCGTCTTTTTGATCAACTCCCGGTTTTCTGTCAATTTTTTGAGATTTCTGAATATCCCATTCCTACAGAATACATAAAGCCCTTTGTAATTTTTTATAAAAAATATAGTATTGGTAAAATTGTTGAGGTAACTTACATTCCAGATAAGACTAACATCAGAGACACCAGGAATATTGTATGCTTCTTGTTCATCGCTAGTATAATGCGAATTGTAAAGATCTTCTCTTGTATAACCACCACCGATGACTCTCATGATGTAATTTCCAGTAAAAGGGTTGGACAGTTGTTTGGTCTACCACATCAAAATAATAAGTGACACAAATAATTCTCTGAGAGTCGATAGCAGTAGCAGTAAAGTTTTTTTTTACCAAATCAAAAATGTCGAAATGTAGAACCAACGGCTGTCTAGCAAAAAAACACACAAACTCATTGTCGTAGCATTCGGAACGGCCAGAATCATCTAATCTTCCGTAGTGAGCTTCTTTGTCTCTGAAATCCAAGAAAACGATAATACTTTAGTAATCCACTAAAGCTAATTGTATTTGCTTTGCAAAACCTACCTGAATTTAATCGAACGAAGAGTCTCATTCCAGTTGAACAGAATATCGTAAGCCGGTGGACATCCCACGAAAACAACAGTACTCAATGTATCCTACATGTAGCATATTGATTAATTACATGAAAATAATAGTCCATATGAAAGTAAAATTGACGGTACTAACAGAAATCTGTGGATCAGAATCTTTCTTTACACAATTTCCAAGGGCTCCAATAAGATGAAAAACAATTGGTACGATTATCATATGTTGTCCTGGTAGATGCTGTTTGAGCAGAGCTAAAAAAAATAATATTTTTCTAGATTTATTCCCATAAAAAACTAATTTGTTTTGTCTGAAACATACGACTTCTAATCACACTAATGTGAATAACAAATCGAACAGATGCCTGAGCGGCTAGTGGGACTTTCTCTGTGTCGATTTGCAGCAAGGACCCGTTTGCATTGTCTACATTGAGCTGAATATGTGAAATTTTTTGAGTGAAGTAATCCGTGTTGGCTGAAATTCATGAAATTAGTTTAGATAAAATACATCAAAGTGCTCCTACAATTTTAATAATAGGTCATTAGAGGTCTGGCTTACCCAAGCTTTTTTCATTTTTAATAGAATACGTCAGATCCAATCTCAATACAAGATTATAATCCAAATTATAATACCGGTATATTTGTGTCGTCTGTTTTTTCGTGTCCAGTCGTTCTAAAAAGCAATTGGATTTTGTAATTGAATAAAGAATGTACAAAATTGAAAACTTGTCATTACTGTTCTTATCAGGAAGAACAAGAACACCATCTTCTTCAGGATCTCCTCGGAGAAACTTTAGAAAGCCTGTAGTAGCAACGTCTTGCTTCTCTTCTACCCATCTGTAATTTCGAATTTCGACTGATTTTAGTTAATATTACTGATTTTTTTTACTACCCTGAACAAACGTATCTTACTTTATAAACGGTTCACTTTCAAAGTTGGAGTATGAACTATAATTCAAGTTGAAAAATGATTTCCATACAAGTGAATAACTTGACGCTTGAAAAGCCATCAGACTTGGCAATTTGTAGTCTCTTCCCAGCTTAGGATGTTGCCGAGGGGGTGAAAACACGAATTTCTAAAGATAAAATGCTCAATCTATAATAACGTACATATATGCAAGGAATATTTATATAGTTTAGAACTCACTTGATTTCTAGAATGAAGCGTTGAGTAATTCTCTGCAAATTTCGGTGAGCTGAAAGGACAATAAATGCTCCATTTTGTTGGATCATATACAACCTTTTCAACAGTCTTCCCCTAAAATTTAATAAGATTGGAACTGTTAAAAACGTTGATCTTAAAAACGGTAAATGAATTAACTAACTATTTATACACATGCAAACTCACAGTGGCATCATCATCTTTAAGTTCTTTAGTTTTCTTGCTTAATTCGGTATTCATTCGTTGGTTCCTAAGAATATAACCCACTGGAACGGGTCGTTTTATAATTTTCTCAACCTCTCCATTGTCCCCTAAAACACTTACCATCTAAAATGACAAAAAAAAATAATTACTAGACCTAAACTAATATTAAAAAGTATGTTGTAAAGATTTTAAAGATAAGATGTGTTGAATTTTCATACCTCAAACAAACTATTTTTTCTATCGTACAATAAGGTGAACGGAATCCCTGGAAATTAAATAAGACATTGTAAATTATTTGGGTGCAATGGGTAACATTAAAACTTGGAAACAAAAATGCAACTTTACCGTCTTGTAATCCTTTGTTTCTTGAAACAATTAGTTGTGTCATTGAATACCCAGTACTAGGACGAAGTCGTATTTGTTGCAGATCTCCAGTATTGCCAATCCATAGCTGACAAAATACAACATTAGATTTAATGAAGCTTTGCATACAAAAATTTACAGAAAAATTCTTACTTCTCGTTTGTTGGTCAGAAAAGCATAATGACCATTGTCTGCAAACGCCATCACTTTGATCCTGTGCCGATTATTGTTTCGATCGAATAATTTGCTATTTTTTTCAGTGACGTGTGGAAAACTTATGAGATTTACAAAAGTTTGACCTCCATCAGCACTGATAATAATACGAACAAAAATAATAAAAATTCTGTTTTATGTACTTTAAATGAGACGAATAAAAGAATAATTACCTTTGTAATAATCTTGTACCGTAGACGAAAAGATGATTTGAAAGCATTCTGGTATAAGTTAAGCTAGTAAGGTATATGTGGTAATTCTTTTCTTCCACGTTTATATTTTGACAACCTCTCACTTTGTCACCTCTTCTGTTAGGTCCTTTGCAAAAATATTTAAAAAGAAATATCAGAATCTTCATTTAGCACAAATAAGTTTCAATTTAAAGCATTTTTATACATTACCTTCATGAGCAAAGTAGCTTAAATCAAAAAGTAAAATATTCCGAACACTCTAAACAAAAGCAAAAAAATATCTCACATTAAAATTCTATTCATACTTCAAAATACGTTACGAATGTCAGACAACTTGCCTCTTTATGTTCATCAGCACAAGGGATTCGAGGGATAATGCTGTCTATACTCCAGGTTACAGCCTGTTCTTCAGATTCTCTTACTAGATATTTTTACAAGAATGTTTAAAACGTCAAATAATCCCTTAAGTATTTTTTTTACTTACAAACATGGGTAGCAACTATGTAAAGTACAACAAGACGATCATCAGTTGTAGAAGAAGAAGTTGGTAGTCCGGCTGTTGGGTCTACTCCAGTAACCTTTCCAATAAACTTAACCGTCATTCGGACCAGAATTTGAACAGTATTTATTTGTGTGTTAACTGGAGTCGCGTCAATTGCCTCGCACCAACCTTAATCAGAATCGTAAGAAATTATACACACAACAATATTTGCTTGTCTTGACTATCCATAAATACCCTGTTGATCTAGCAGCTGAATTTCGTTACTGCTGGCCATTCTAGTCTTGTAAACATTAAAACAAAGAGCCTCTATTTCCGAATTCGGCTTATCTGCTCTCGTCTTTGTAGGAATACCGACTTGTTTTCCTATAAAAAAAGTTTTATATACACATAGAAAGTTCGCGTGGATCTATGTCGTTTTAAGAAATGAATAATTGGTACCTGGATTTAATGTCACTACTTCGCCAGCATTCGGCTCTTCAGGAAAAGCATACTCTGCAGTTTCATCTGATAATCCTGATCTCTTAATGATTTGATGCCACTCGATTGGCTCTGATTAGTAAATTAGAGCAAAAAAAAAAAAACTTACATCTTTGACAGTTAATAACCAGTTTCAATTTTAATTCAATTCAATTCTTACCACCAGCTTTGTGTAATTTACCAACCCATAGTTCTTGGTCAACGTTAAGGGTGTCACCGCCGAGAATGTCGACTCTATAACTGTACGTAACTCCGATAATCAAATCGTTTTCCATTTGAGCTCGTTTACCAACACGAACAAATTTGAAGCATTTTTTTCTCTTTTCAGCCTCCACTGCCTTAAACTGCTTGCTGGTAGCTACTGTCGCATTGGTATTCTGAAACATAAATCCACAATAATCATTTGTTTCAACATCATTGGACTATTCATAATGGATTGCAAACTTACCCCGTAGAGAACTACTAATCCACTCTAAAAAACAATTCATAAATTAAATTTACTGTTTTAGAATAATGAGGATGTAACTTTTTTTAAACTTTTTTTCTAAAAATATACTCACAGATGTGATTAGAAGTAGTCTATCTTCCAACGAGATGATTTCAAAAATAGCAAATGAAGCCCTTTCACTCGGTCGGGCATAATTCCTTGGATCGTAGCGTACTCGATAGAACTTTAGCGGAAACTTTGGGTCAGTTCTATCAATTTGGGAATACATTGGTTTAGGAAAACCATTTGCCTTAGTCTTCGAACCTCGCAGACAATTGTAGTCATCGTCAAAAATAGTGTTGTTATCCTCCTGAAAGGTCCAGGCAACTAGATCGAACTTTGTCAAATCTGGATCACCTATCATAACTAAATCTGGATTATAAAACCCGGCTATGGCTATGGCAGGAGCGTTGAGGAATCTGTAAATTGTACAATATTAACAAGTCTAGTTTTAAGTAGTTTTCCTTTGTTTAGGCAGAAACACTCAAAATTAAGACATACGTGTATTGTGGAGCAAAGATATCTTCGCCGTCGAGAGGACCGAAAGGATTAGGATTGTCCTCATCATAATTCTCCCACAATAGATCTGATTTATGTTCAATTTCCGGACAATAACCAGTTAGCACATTTAAGCACGCGCCAGTGCCATCCTCCAAGTCTTTTAAGTCGCTGTCTTTTTCTTTTGTTACTCGAGTCTTTGGAAAAAACATGCTGGGAGTAGTTAAGCTATCTGTCGATGTAATATGTAGTTCACCTGAGCCTGCTTCTCCTCTCTAATCAGATTAAATAAATGCAATGAAAAGCATGGATAGGGGATAGGGCAACAATTTAATAATAAATTAATACCTTATGATATATACTGACGTATACATGTGTGCTGGAAAATTAATAATATCAAGTCATTTCAGTTTTCAGAGAGCTCAAATCAATAGAGAATTAACTAACAATAGTCCTTTAAACACATCTTGAGCTTCTACTTTCACTTCAAATATTGGGACATTGTAAAAAATTAACGGGACGGCAAATCCAGGATAACAAATTTCCCAATGACAACCTGATCTTCCTCCAGCGGCTTTCTCTAAAGGATTTTCTGGAGAAATAATACGTTATATAAAGTTTAATATTTTGTGCTTGAAAACAAAACATTAACAAATTGATTATAATCTCACCCGGTACTAAGACGTCATTAGGATCTCGAACCAAGTTCACTAAGACTGATGAAAATGAACCCTGCATACTATTTTGATATTTATCTTTCGATGTAAGTGGCCAGTATTGAAGAATAACGGCAGGATAACTTCCGTCCATGAAAAGTCTATAGAACGCTTCATCATAGTATCCACCATCACAGTCAGCCTTGAATATATATTAAAAAAACTTTGATTAATATTTGTCAATCATCAAAAGAGATGGATAGATCATTCAGTACTTACACGGACGATAAGAAAGTAAGGAAAAGCAAAATAGCCCGTGCTCCCCGATTCTTCTCTCGTTTGGTCCAAGTATTGAGTACTGTTAGGTTTTTCCTATGTACAAAACAAATTTTTATTAATTTTTAATAAAAAGAAAAATTTAGTGCAGATAAATTTAAAAGGTCCATTACCAAGAATTCCTTAGCATCGATATGTTGCCTTTCATTAAAATAAGTTCCCTGTGGTATGTTGGGTGTCCTATCCAACGACATGTCAAGAATCCAGGCACAATTACTGAAATCTCCCAATTGTACTGTGACTATTGAGTTATGATCACATATCCGTTTGTTCTTATCAAAGCAGTTGTAATAGCACTCTGCATTCTGTCCTCGTATATCAAACGGATCTGTTCCAGCCGTGTCCCATGTTTCACAAAGCTTATTACATTGTTCGACCGGAGCAGTGCTAAAAGACTGAATGAATTTATCAAAAACCGCTTTGTCCCCCGCAGGGTCAATGATATATCCTTTGAAATCCATCGCAAAAGTCAATAGCACGGCCGAAACTTGGAGGGATTTTTCTCCAGCAGTGGCCAGGTGTACCATCGCCTTGATTCTTAAGGGGTCCTTTGAACAAAGCTCTCGCTTTTCATTCTCGCTAATCTGTTTTGTGAATTGTTCTTGATAACATGCTGGCTTATCCGAGGCTGAAACACATTGTGCGATGCATTCTTGCGGCATTAATTTCGAAACTAACCATTCATAGTCTTCATCATCGGATCCAGCAGGAAATACACTAGGATTTGGTTTACCATCAGGACCGTAATTCTTTGCCATCGCGACATCATCGTTTATGCAATGATCCACTTCATTAGAGAAAATTGAGCGATCGTCTTCATACTGCGTTTGTTGTTCAACTTGACCTCGACAAATTGAGAAGCAGGAGAGAGGAGACGCTGGATCTTTAGCGCAAGCTTCTAAACATTTCTCCATAATTGAACAGGAATCAAGACACAAAGGATGGGTTGTGCTGTCACAGAATTCCAAACAGGTCTGAAAAGGAGTGACAGTTCTTGCCGTTAAACAAGTTTCTTTGCAATATTTGTTGGGAAGATACTGCCTACAAGAATCGTCACATTCAGGTCCTGGGGTTGCACAACGAGAGTTAGTACCAGGATTGATGCAGCTTGCCATATCACTGTTCCCTTTCTTGGTGGCAAAACAATCTCCAAGACTAGGGATATCGATAACTGTTGCATCTTTGAGGCACTCATCTAAATAATTTTGACAAATAGTTACGTCGTTCATTGGACACAATTTATGGTCATCTTTGATAACTTTTGCAAAACAATCGCTGCATTCAGAAGGGGGTGGTGGTGTTGGCCAAGTTCTGCAGGATTTCGTCTTTAAGCAAACATAGAATGAATATTCGGCTAAGGGTTGACAGTCTTCTTTACAATTCTCTGTATCCGGGTCCGTCATGCATTTAATTGGACAGCCAAAGATCTCCTTTTTCCCATCACGTTTTCGATCCGAAATGCTTTTCGATATATTCTTGGCCTCTGTTGTAGCGTAAGCATCATGAACGTCCTTTGAATCGAAGCAGGATTGATAGCATTTGACTAATTTCTCATCGTACCAACAGGCTTTGTCGGATAAGAAATAACGGTAACCTCTGGGCGATGCTTTGTTTTCATCTGGGTTTAGACAGTTGGTCTTTGACACTTCCAGTGTCAAAATTAGCAGAACTAGGATCAGAAAAAGGCCACATTTCTCCATTACAGAGAAATTCAGAAGACAGATAGAGCCTAAAAAAGTTTAAAAACGATAAAAACTTAATAAAAAGTGACAATAATTTACAATTTTCAAAATGCTTGATTTAGATCTGGAAAGAATTGTTACCTTATCAGTGTTGTGAATTTACAAACCAAAGAATAAGCACAGGAATGGTTCGCTTTAAATGGAAGCGAATATTTCTATCAATAAAACTCGTCGACAGCAGCGAGCGAATTTAAGTTTGTATTTACCCGCTATCTGAAAATCCGTTTTTCTTGGGGCATAATAATCGATAACTCACCGATAATAAATAGGATGCATCGATGAGTTTGGAATACCCGGATTATAATTATGTTCCTTAAAATAACCAGTAAGAATTATACAAAAAATTTCATCCATATCCATCGACATATATTTTAACAGTAGAAATGTTAGTGTTATCGATTAGAATAAATGCATGAAAAGAATAATAATGTTTTATTTTTATTATATTTTTAACTAGCTAAAAAGAAGTTTTATACACCAAAAATTACATTATTATGCCTCAAGGCTTGGTTATATATTGCATGCAATAAAAAATTACCGGTGCCGTTGACTGCAGTTATAATAATGCGTAAATTGATTTTATACATGTATCTTCAGCACCATCATAATGACCAAATGAGGGACATTCGTCATTTTTTTTATGTCACGGTCAATCACACAGATTCTTCCCCACTTCCCACAAACACCTTTAGCTCAACATACTTTGTATTGCTAATATGCATGTAATTAATTTATAATCATGTATCATGAAAAGTTGTATGTATAAATTCATTTTCTTCTTTTTTTCGAACTTGAATTCACATCTTTGGGATTTTGTATAATGAGTGTAAGGTACCAACGTAAAAAGTGTCTTGATGAGGAAGGTCAGATGAGAAAAAAATTAGAGCTGACCTTTAAATAATGTGTGATATAATATGCTCGTCGTGTTGGACATTCCCTTTATATACATTCTGCGTTAATTTTGTGGACGTAAAGACCTAAAGCCTCGTGTGAAACAATTGCATAAGGAAATCTGTTGTCAAACGATAGCCAACTACTCTCATGGAATTATAAAACTTTTTGTTAATGAACAAAGTTTGCATACATACTCCATAAAAAAGTTTTTATATCGGATATCTAAATTGTTGACATTTCTTGTGTTATAGATTCTGTTTGTTGTGATTTTTTAAATTGAGTTTGAGTTCTTCAAATTAGTAAAACTGTAATTGGACATAAAATGGGAGCACAACTTATGAGCCGTTTACAGTCACGCTGTTACTGGATGGCCCTTATTGATATCGTATGCAAAGAATAAATAACATCAAAATTATTAATTAAACTTATTTTTAGAATCCCTGTTTTATTTTTATTTTTGCTTAAATAAACAGTTTTTATTTTTTGGAACCCTCCTTGCCAGCGTGGTTGTGGAAAATGTAATAACGGAAAGACGGCCTATGCTATTTGAAATTAGTGATAATGGAACTGTTGCAGGTATTTTCTATTTTTATAACATCATTTTAAATATAAAATTGCCGTTCATAAAGCTATCTTCAATCTTTGAGTTACGGTAAAAAATAAATTTATAAGTTAATCCAATTGTGGAAGGTCTTGCTCTATAAAGCATGGAAATTATATATTCTCAATTGTGAAGTATCGAAGGGCAAGGTCAAGAAAAGTGATTAAAAAATAATTTTGAGCAAAAAATATATTGGTTCTCTTCTATATAATTCCTCTTTTTAAGATATTTACTTAACATTTAGGCAATTGAAGATCTTTTTGTCAGTTTCAAGGATATCAATTTTAAATTGCTGTCCTTTCTCAACTGTATGCATAATATTTAGGACCTTAAATTCGTACATTATCGTAAATTACATTACAAAAATATTATCTTTTATAAATCTTGCAAACTTTGAACTTTATTTCTTTTACATTAAATTCTGATTGTATGAAACCTTATTGATATTAAATTCGTTAGTTATTTAAAATGTTTTTTTTTAGTTCTTAGAACCTAAAATATTTCATTGTACATATGTAATAGTTCAAGTGTGCTTAAATTTAATGCAAATTAATTGTTGATGGTCCATCTGTGTACGATGTAGAAGTAATTAAATGTGAACCTTTTGTTATTGTCTTTTAGTGTGGTACAATATTTAAATGAAATAATTTAGCAAATACAAAATACAATAATTTCCGTGTTTTTTATTCCAGTTTCTTTTGGAGAAGAAAAAGATGAACTGGTGGCAATTTGGGACTATTTGCATTCCTCAAATTATTCCTGTACGGCTCAAATTCTAACTTAAAAACAGATACAAAAATAAATGACAGTGCAAGTAAATATTTCTAGTAACTGATTCTGTTTGTACTTAGCTTCAATCATTTACAACATAGTTTACATGAGTCTAATCATCATTGCCGTTAGCTATTTGATTATCGAAGTTTGGCTTTGTTGTGTTTTGATTCGTGGAGCTACTGAGGTAACTTGTAACTTATTTTGTTCTAAAATAGAATATTACAAATATGAATCATTAATATATTTATTTTTTTTAGAAAAGTGTAGCCCATTGTAAGAAATGGTTCTGGTGGCGTGTTCTTATCATCTTGGCGACCCTTGCCGTTTCATCAACCGACCTTTATCAAATGCAGTATACTTTAACTCTTTTGCTTCTGGTTCCTTTAAATATCTATAGAATTATTGAACTGATCATGGTTCTTAAAATGGTTGGTGAGATGAGGGATGACGATGGAAATGACAAGTTGAGGAACTTTGCTTAGAGTTTGATATGATTGGCAAATGGAAAGAAATCAGAAGCACAATGAGAACTGAAAGTTTCAATAATGAAGAATCTGATGATAATTATTTAATAAACCATTATGAGCAGTACAATAAAAGAAATCTTTACATTTTTTAAGTTTTATTAAGAATTGGTATTGGTATTAGCTTTATTGTCAAAGAATTGCAACAAAATATAATGCTGATTTTCATCCAAAGACATTATTGAATTGAGAATTGAATCATTAAACAAATTTGCAATTTATGTATATAGAACTTTATAGAACCATAATGACTAAGGAATTATAATAGTAACCAAAATTGTACTCATGAATTTCAATACTTTGTTAATAATCAAAAGAACTGTAAATTGTAAAATTTTTGTGTTTCTCATGTCAAAATGTAAACTTAATTTAAAAAGTTATGGAGGTTTAAGTCGAGATTTTATCAGTTTTTGGTAATTATGGATAAATACGACCGAAATAGTACCTATTTACCAAGATTTTTGAGCATCAACAAACTCACAGTAAGAAGTCATCATTCGGTAATTAATTCGAAATACTTCATCCACAACCTCCACGGCAGTTTGATACATCTCATCACTCAATACCTCATTCCAAAGATCCTCTTCGTTCATCTTCGTAGGGCTACATTGCAAATGACCTTCCTCGTGATCCAAATGAGTCTTCCCCAAATAATACAACTTTTTACCAGTTTCTTCTTCGAATCGAATGCCCAGCTTAGCCGCAGCCTTGAAAACGGTGTAACCACATTTTTCAAAGGCAGAAATCAGACAGAATCTCAACAAAGGATGTTGAGCTTTATGACTCAAGATGACGAGATCATAAATCGCCTTTCTTTGAACTTCTGTGTCTTTCCCCCAAAGAAATTGCAGCATGGATGTCACTTCTAAGGTTTTGTTGATCTCCAGCGTTTTCAAATCTTTGAGCACGAACTTCCAGTGACTCCCGTCCTCTCTTGTGTGTTCATTTATTGAGGCCTTTAGAATGTCGTTCTTGGCTTCTTCTTCGGGGTACCGCAGGATCAAATTATTAATGTCTTTGAATCCCATGGCGAAAACGGTCACGATAGGACACCAAGCTTTTAATCGGTTAGCAACTGAAATCTCATCTGAAGAGATCCAACGAATGAAGGGATGAGTCTCCATGTCCTTTCTGGTTCGTTTTTCAATCAGTTCAAGTATACGTTGCATTTCTACTCGCCAGTAATTTAATCAAGAATAAAAACAATTCATATGGAAGTTTATAAAGTTAATCTTTTATATTCGTAAGTACAGCCGGATAATTGAAACTCCAGCTCTTAGAATAACTGACGAGTAATTGTGGCTTGTCAAACGCTTTTATATTGGATGAAAGTAAAAGTGCAAAAAATGTCAATAAAAACCACATTCATTTTTTAGATAGATTCCAGGGATGTAGTTTGAATGTGATGGATGTTTTAATAACATATTGGATATAAATTCTCAAGAATTAATCCATCACTGTCAGAAGGGGAAATTGCTAGGCTAAATCGGGCCCCCAAAAGACTCGATGTTTCGGGCCTAGGATCCGATAAATCGAGTCCCAGGCCTGTTTTATCGGGTCTTTTTTGGAGCACAAAAAAGACCCGTTTTATCGGGCCTGAGGCTCGATTAATCGGGCATAGAGGCTCGAAAAATCGAGCCCCAGGCCCGTTTTATCGGGCCCCGGAATCATTTTTGAAAATATCTCAAAACCCTGAGCACCGATTTTTTCAATTTTTTTCCACAAAACGCAAGTGATTTAATACTTCAATTTAAGCATGTCATAATTTTCCGAAAACCCACACCAATTCGGATATTTTCAAAAAACCGACGTCGGGCCCAGGACTCGATGTTTCGGGTCCCAGGCCCGATTAATCGGGCCTCTCATAGTGCCCCAAAAAATACCCGATAAAACAGACCTGGAACGCGATTTATCGGCTCCTAGGCCCAAAAAATCAAGTCTTTTGGGGCCCGATTAATCAGGCCTGGGGCCCGATTTAGCCTAGCAATTTCCCCTACTGACTGTATTTAATTAAATCTGATCAGGAGATAAAACAAAAATATTTGTGTTGATCTCTTTAATCCTTCTAGCAGATAAAGTCATTATCTATAAATACAAACATCCAAAGGGAGTTATTTTTTTCTGTATGCATATTTTAATTTCTACATTCTATCTCCAATAACACAGTCGTTGTTATTTTTCATCAAATTAAGTTCTTCATCTTGTCATTTCGAACGTCATCCAAAATCTCAAAATTATTACACAGATGGACTATCAATAATTTATTTGTAGGAAATTAAAGCACACTTGAACTCTTATGTACAACCAAATATATTAATATATAAAGAGGGTCTTTGATAATATTAGTAATACAAAAGGAATCTGCATGATAAGTATTTTAGCAGGATGAAGATTGCTCTGTATTTAGGACAGGCCAACAAACTTTAATTGTGGGCGTATATTCATATATAGGTCGTATATAGGTATGCATCCATTTTAGCTCCTCTAACTTTTTAGCTCCTCTAACTAAATTTTTAATAAATAAATTGTGAGCTAATTAAAGCTCCATTTCAATTTAAATTGCTGGTCAACATTACGGAGTACACCTAGACTTGACTGATATTCAAAGTTTTATTTAAAACTCTCAAATCTTGGAAATATCTACAATTAAACTTGGAAATAATTTTAACCTGCAGTTGCTGTGAAAGTACAGTCAGTGCAAAAACATTTGTCTTATTACAGAAGTGCCTTGTGCAAGCTGTTAGTTGACTTATATTTGCAACTTGAGGTTTTTTGTGTACAGTAACCGTGTTAAAACTAGACTGACCAAAGGTGAAACTTTGACTTGTGACCCTCATCCCGTATTAACAATTTTAATGGATTTAAAAACAATTCTGGACCGTATGGATAAAGACAAGAATGAGTTAAAAGATGACCTCAAGAAACTTGATACCATCCTGTCAAAAGTGGAACTTATCGAAAAGGCTCAAGCTCGTTTGACAAAAGCACAGAAAGAGCTAACTACAAACCATAATAAACTCGAATTGAGAGTGGCCACAGTTGAGAAGGACTTGAGTGAAGGTTTGGTCAATAAAAAGCGGATGGATGGAATCATGAAGGAGGTTCGAGAGGAAATCCAAGAGGAGAAACGAAAAATGTTCCGGTTGTGCAACATTGTGATGTTTGGGGTCCCTGAGACTCAAGATGGACTTAATGAAGTGACGGAGCTAATGAAAATTATCCTACCAGCCTATGTGGGCCCAACTCCAGACAACCGGATCGGAATTGAGAAGCAAGGTGCCATTCGACCCCTCCGTGTGACTTTGCCCAGCGTGCCGGACAAAAGACTGGCACTGAGCAACTGCAGCAAACTCAAGGATTATGAAAATTTTCGTCATATATCAGTGAGGAGCGACTTGACTGTACTGCAGCAGGCTGTGTGGAAAGAAAAGGCGAAGGACTTGATGGAGAAGAAATCGAGAAAAAATGGACAAGCCGCTTCTGGATCGAGAAATTTTCCTGCAGCCGGGCGACAGAAAAATCGAGTGACGAAACGAGGGAAGAGGAAGAACGAAGACGCTGCCGTGAATGAATCTCAGAGGGCAAGGGTTGAAGCACTTGGATCAGAGGACGACAGCACCATGGAGGCAGAGGACAATGGGGACTCGATGAAAGAAGATTGACTAATTGTGAAGAAAAGAACTGATTTTACCATTGCTCACCA
>JAQGBQ010000353.1:0-24346 GCA_034698485.1 Vertagopus arboreus | reverse complement strand
AGCGAAATCTGCAAACTCCTACTGCGCTTGTCGTGTGAGGGAAATCACATACACATTGGGATATTATATATATAGATACCTCTGTCTAGTTCGTATTTTTGTTAGCAATTTATTTTCAAATGATATCAAATTACGTTACCTACTTTCACAATGAAAACTGAGATAACTATTTCAGAAACTTTAGGGATTTTAACCACTTCGTCCCAAATTTAACAATAGTTCGACTCTTCCGTCATTTAGTGACTTTTATGTAAATTTTGCTTTAATATTTTATTATAATCCCATAACTGGTAGTCTTCACAATATTAACCTCTGATTTTAAAAGCGGTTATCGCAATAAACCACTTAGCTACTATTGGATCGAAAAAGTCACAATAAACGAATGCATCAAACGTAACCAGTCTTTTAAAAAACGATTGTTATTAAATGTGTTTGGTTACATAACCGTTTCATATATCTACAAGTTATGAAAATATTTAAATGTGAATATTGCAATACACTTATTTTTAACTTCCTCGCTGAGCTGCTAATTTGCCCCGGCATTCCGGGCCTTCTGCTGCAGCTACGCAGAAAGTTACACAAAACAGGGGTAGTCATCATAATTAAAAAGTTAACACGCTTTTGAACAAAATGAAAATCGTATTAATTCGGCTTTTGGGATGTTTGTAATATATGTAGTATGTGTTAGGGCTGTTCTTCATTTTCATATTACTTAAGCTTATTTAATTACAGCATTCGATCTATTAAGTTTAAAGTTAGGCTGATGATTTGGTTTATCAAATGAATACGTAAGCTTAATTTTAGCTACATAGTTTATTTACAATTCCACCCTGTTTTTGTCTCATTAGAGAATTTGAAATAATAACAGTTGTTGATAAATAATAGCGGTATATTATAATCCTAGTCAATAAAGATGTAATAGAATTGTAAGTCTGATCAAATTTCCCCTAAACTAAATAGATTCAATTTCAAATTCGAATTATGTAATTGTCAAAAATATTGATACATACAAATGTTAAATGCTTAGTTTATAATCTTTCTACCATTTGGAACGAAAATAATGTAATTTAAAGGGTATCAGGATAATTCCGGCCCAGTACTTTTTCCGGCCCACAAAATCTTCCGTTCCTAGCATTATTTGTACATAACAATAAGGTCAATAATGGGATTTGGACTCTGCTAAGTCCTTGTGTTTTTGAATTCTTAACTAATTTTAAACAAATTCTTAAACTTATCTTATTAATTATATTCTTAATTGATTTTCAAGTTATTTTTGTATATATTATAGCTTTGATTAGGTCATGGTAATTTATCCTTTTTGCAATTCTATAATCCGGTAGTAAGAATTGAAAAACACAAGGACTAAGTAGAGTCCAAATCCCATTATTGACCCTATTGTTATGTACAAACAATGCTAGGAACGCAAGATTTTGTGGGCCGAAAAATGTATGGGCCGAAGAATGTACGGGCCGGAAATATCCGCAAATCAATTTAAAGTGTTATTTATTCCAAATGAGTGAATTTTTGTTCTAAACCACTCATCAAATTTTTAACCTGATCCCAAAAACGTTACATGCTTATGAATAAGTCCGTTTTGGTTAAAAATACTGACGTAAATTTTCCTCGGATTTTAATTTTTTTTCGTCATTTACATATTCGCAATATTAACCTCGAAATTTGAAAGCGATTATCACGACCAAACGTTTAGTTCTATTTAACTTGCAATAAACGAGATTAATACATCAGGGTTAAGCAGATTAAAAACAACGGTATTGTAAATATGTAACTGTGAATATTGCAATACACTTGATTTTTTTCTTGACCCCGCCGACCGGTTAATTTGGCCCGGCATGTCGGGCTTTCTACTGATGTTATGAATAAATTAAACTCCTACTTGGTTATTGTCAACAGCATCAAAATTTAGCAAGGAGCAATACATTTCTATCCAATTCATTCAATGACAGTCTTCTTGATCACTACATTAGTTTTCTGTGTTTGTAAAAAGTATTTCGAAAGAACAAAATACTTTTGAAATTTTCACGGCACTGATTTTTAAAACGCTTTACAGTTTATGAAAAGTTTTCAAGGTCAACTTATTAAGCAAAACTAACCACAAATAGCCCATATTTATCAATATGTTTACATACAACTGGAAGCTAGTAATTGATCAGACAAAACTATGCAATTATCTTTTAGGAAGTCCATTTGAGATTGACCCGGATGACCAGCAAAGACTACGGGTAATTTCAAATAAATCCTACCTGATCAAACGATGGACCATATGTTCATTTGTTACGGTATTAGAGATAATAATTGCCATCACAGAATGGCTGGTCATCAAAGAGGGAAATGTAGGAACGATAGTTGCGTCTATTGGACTCACTACAACTATCTTGACCATGTACTGGATGTTTATCGACCAGATGCAACCTGGAAATGTGTCTAGAGTTGTTGCACTTTTCAATGGAATGTTTCAATATGAAGAACAAAATATGGGTAAGCTAGTAAATATTTTTTTGTATTCATAAATACGAAGTGAAAATCTTTGATCTCTAGTAGTATCAAGCAAAATAATAAGACGGATATAAAATCCATCCAGAAGAGTTTTTTTTAACTCTGTACAATGGGTTTCAGCTAAAGAACATAACCGCATCCGTTTCCTTTTCAAAAATATGGAAATGCACAGAACTAACGCTGAGTTAAGATAATAAAAATTCTTCCCAGTGGAGCCTACAAAATTTCTTGTACATATAAGGCGATGAAATTATAACTGCAATTCATGCATAATCATTCACTATGATTTTTTAAATCTCTCCAATTATTTTATGACTTTTATAATTACTCATATTTCGAACATTTAATTTTTAATTACATTTACTTTACAGTTGCCTGTGAGCAGTATGTATCCAAACTATTCAAACCGTTACTGCTGCTGTTTACCCTTACAAGCGTATCTCTTCCAATTCTCCTCGGAGCCATTTTGTTCATCCAACCATGCATGCCGCCATTACTCGGCTATGTGCTTCTGGACTGCTCATCTTCATCACCACCAGCGATCTGGAGTGTCATCGCCCTCTCTGCTATAACTCTGATATTTGCATTACCCTTGGCATCCGCCGCTTCTTGGTTTGCTACCTACGGCGGGTTTGGAAAACTGCTTTGTCTTCACTCATACCTGAAGAAACTTAATGCGGATTTTTGCGACATAAGAATGTGCCGGCGGACGAGGTTCTTGGCAGAAAAATCGATGATTTACAGGCAAACGCAAATTTTGGCAGAATCTATGAACCAATGCTATCAATGGAGCTTGTTTACGATTACAATGACAATGATCCAATTCATACTTGTCGGTAGTCTTTATGGGTTGGTTAAGCTTCATGATGAAATCCCTCTACCAGGGTTACTCGTACTTGGTCTTATAAGCTTGGACGCCAATGTAGCTATAATGGTTGCGTACACATTTGGCGGACATATTTTCGTCATGTCGAACGAGGTTAAAAAGACCTGCAAAACAATCCCTGCCCTTGGATCATCAAATAAATGGTTTAAGAAGTTTGCTAAATCCTGTTCACCTATGAAAATTAAGTTTGGAGCGGCCAACTTTTTGGATCGGTCCACTGCGTTGGTCGTTATGGATTTTTGCTTAGCACAGACAGCTTCACTTTGTTTGCTTAATTAAATTAAATAAACAGGAGTACATGTAGTTGTTCTGTCACTTTGGCCGAACAAATGACTCTAGTTCAATTTGGAAAAAAAATCGGTCAATTTGGCAACCGTTTAGGTCAAATTGGCATAAGAAAAACTTATCCAGATTGCAAGTCATTTTGGCAAAAAACATTAGATATGTAAATAGAGTTTAGAAAATGCGATGTAGTGGATTGCAAATCTGCAATGAGAAAGCATTCGGACTTAATGGAGCGTTACACCAAAATTCTGTGGCAATTATAAATTCAAGATTGCAGACGAAAGATATATGTGGTTGCCTAAGTTAACATGGGGATCCTCTAACTGTAACCTTAAAGAATATTAAGTACTGGGAAAGGTATTTGCGCAGTGTTTAGCATTCTTTAAGGTTACACTTAGAGGATCCCCCTTTTGAGTTGGACAGCCACATATTTACTCTAAAGACTTCCTTAAGCTTGAAGCAAGGAAGAAGTGGTTAATTTTTCAAATAAAACGCTACCGCAATTACAATGTTAGATTGCAAAGTATACAAAAAAGGTCTAAATTAGAAGTTTTCAAAGTATGGCTTATTAAAGTAACGTCTCTGCAACCCGATAGTAAAAAGTGACGTCATCATAATTAAAAAGCTAACATACTATTGAATAGTGACAATATGGTAATATTTCCGATTTTAGGATGTTTATAAATAGTTTGTTAATATATAAAGTATGTGTTAGAAGAGTTGTTAATTTTAATTGTGAAATGAAAACATCATCCATAATTTTCCTGAATTACTAAATTCGCTCACTTTTCTTAACTGTGTTTAAACTAATTGTAATTGTGAAATGTATGGAATAATATTTAGTTTTAATTGTATGAACTATTTTAATATACTTGTTTTGGAGTTTTGTTAAGATTGAAATTTAGGTTTAGATTGAATTTGTTTGTATTTCTCTTTGTTCTTATTGAATCATTGATACCAACTGCCATCAAGCAGATACCTACTTAAGTTATTATTTTGTCGTTATTTTTTGAGTCGTCTAGACACTCTTTCCAGACACCCGCTCCCTTAATATTAACTCCTTTGTATTTTCCTAATAATAAGGTTTTTATTAATTGCAAAGTTAATTTAAAGTTATTATTCTTCTTGTTAAGTAATCCTCATTGTACGGGTCTTCTATTTCGAAACCCTCAGCACCCCAGATAGTAGGGCCGTATACAGTAATTAGGACGCACATTGAACATTTAAAATAGAAGATTAAGAAGCATTATCTTCATAGAATCATCGTCTTCGTTGTACGAGGAAGATGAGGTAACTGTTTAGTAAAGGGGTCTGCTTAATAAACATTGTTCGTACCGGTTAAGATATTGAATTTAATTTTTTGACACTTTGCATCTGTGAAAAACAGGATTTTATTTGCTCTTTGAAATGCTCATAGCTAAGAAAATATCGATTATTGATTGACGATTTGACTTGCCGAAGGTCTGTGTGGATCAAAATGATTTTTGCAAGGTTCATTATTTTTCTTTGTAAACGTAGAACGTTTTTTCGCATTTAAACTCATAGCACTTGAAATTACCTAGGCTTCTGTTGAATAGAGCAAGAATTAATTTATTGATTCGTATACTATATTCCCTATGCTTATGTCCGTTTTTTAACTGTTGATTTCGTATTTCAATTAAATATCTATATAATATTATTCCAGCCGTGAATGTTTGTTTGATTCGTATCTCCTCCGACCCCGCATATACGATTTTGAAAACCAATACGGCGTTGTAAATCGGAGCTCCCGGCCCAGACCGTAGGCTACTTTTGGGGACCCGGGGTCAAAGGTCAAGGGGGGTTCTCTGGGGTCACTCCTCTGACACTTCACTTTACAAGGTGAAAAAATGGCTAATGTGTAAAATGTGTTTTGAGAAAGTCAATTGAAACCCTCACGAAATTTTGATGATAATTTGTAATGCCAATCTACGGTATTATGTATCTATTTTTCATCAAAATGTTGTGTTTTACTTCTGACGCAATATAAATTCCAAAACTTCATTCCGTATATTTTGTTCTTTCGTATTCAATAATCATTTCGCATTGCAGTGGAAAATTAATTACAACTTCAAAATGTGGGATACAGGTTTTAATTACTATTTAGGATTTTGCTTTAGGAAATTGCACAACTTATACAATTAAAGCATTCATCATAATTAAAAAGTTAACATAGATAATATTGAATAATAAGAGTATAGTATTTATTCAGCCTTTAGGATGCTTGTAATATGTATTTATGTGTCATTATATCATTAAAGTGTCTTAATTCTATCTGTTTTTTGATTAAATACATATGTAAGATTTTAATTACATGGTTTATTTACAATTCCGCCTTGTTTTTGTCTCACTAGAGAATTTCAATTACTAACAGTTGTTGACAAGTGATAATGTAATAATAAATCTATATATATATAATATCCCTTTCTCACTCCGTTACCCACAAGCGCAGTAGAACCGTTTAGGTTTGGTACTTTCAAGTCTCAACAAAGTATTGACTCCAGACCTAACTTTTCCCCGGATTTCAAAACCCAAAAAAACTCCCTTTCAACAGCGGCATATCCGGTGAAAAAAATCATCATCCAACACGTTTTGGTAATATTAACCTCTGAATTTAAAAGCGTTTATCACGGTAAAACGCACAGCCACTATTCAACTTTTACTAGAAAAGTAACGAAAAGCATCACGGTTAAACAGATTTTTAAAAAAATATTGTAATTAAAAGGTTTGGGTAGGTAGCAGTTCCATACATCTCGCAGTTACAGATATATTTAACAGTGAATACTGGTATTGCAATACACTTGATTTTTTTCTTGACTCTCGATGACCTGTTGATTTGGCCCGGGCCTTCTACTTAAGTTAAGAATAAATTAAACGCCTACTTTATTATTATCAAGGGCATTAAAATTTAGCAAGCAGTAATCAATTTCTATCGAATTCATTCCACGACAGTCTTCTTGAATAACACATCGCTTTCTTGTGTTCGTAAAATATATGCAGAAACAACGTAGAGGTTTGAAATTTTCACGGGACTGATTTTCAAGACACTTTACAAATTAATTTACAATTTGCCACACTAATTCTTGGATATTTGAAACCTTTTGAAGTAAATTTATTCAGTAAAACTAACCTCAGAAAGCTCAGATTTATCAATATGTTCACATACAACTGGATGCAAGTAGTTCATCAGACAAAACTATGCATTTTGATTTTTGGAAGTCCATTTGAGATTGATCCTAATGCTCCAAGGCTGCGAGTAATCTCAAATAAATTCTACTTGCTCAAACGATGGGCTATATGGTCAATTATTACGGTGCTGACTATAATAATTGCAATCACTGAGTGGATCATAATAAGAGAGGGAAACATAGGAAAAATATTCGCATCTATTGGACTCGGTACAGCTATCCTGACCATGTACTGGTTGTATATCGGGTATATGCGACCTGGAAATGTCTCCAATGCTGTTGCACTTTTTAATGGAATGTTTCAATACGAAGAACGAAATATGGGTAAGTTAGTAAATATTGTATTGTTTTGATAAATATGAATTAAAAATTTTTAAAGTTGATAGTTTTAAGAAATGTAATAAGACCGATATTAGTTCTGTTCATTTGCATACGAAATGAGTTTCTGATAAAGACCATAAAGTGCTAAACTGCATCCGTTTCCAATGTAAAACTTGTGCAGTTTTCGTAGTTTATGGCTATTCGTTGGAACTCATTTCGTATGCAAATAAACAGAACCAGTACAAAGCTTTCGTACATATAAGCCGGTCACAAATTATAACGTACTTTATGTCCAATGAGCCTAAAGTCCTGGCGCCGCCGCTCGGCGGGTGCTTACGTACCTGGTCTCACCTGCCCTTATTGCAGTTAGCAGAATAGCAGCAAGCCATCTGCGCTGCCACGACTTTAGGCTCAGTGGATAGAGAGAAATTATAGGAATTGCAATGTTGCTAATGCGCAGGTGTAAGAATAATTCATGATGGTGTTTTGAATTTCACAAATTTTTGACGATTTTGGTAATTACTTATACTTAGAAAATCTAATTTTTAATCAAATTCGCTTTGCAGTGGGCTGTGAACAATATGTATCAAAACTATTTAAACCGTTACTGCTGCTGTTTACCTTCACAAGCGTAGCCCTTCCAACTCTCCTCGGAGCCATTTTGCTCATCCAACCCTGCATGCCGCCGTTACTCGGTTATGTGCTTCTAGACTGCTCATCACCGCCAGCGACTTGGAGCGTCATCGCCATCTCTGCTATAACTCTGTTATATGCATTACCCATGGCTGCCGCAGCTTGTTTGAATGCTGTTTATGGCGGATTCTGCAAATTAATGGTTCTCTATACATACTTGAAAAAATTGAATATTGATTTCTGCAACATAAGAATGTGCAGACGCACAAAGTTCTTGGAAGACAAATCAATGATCTACAGACAAACGCAAATTCTGGTCGAAGCTATGAACGAGTGCTATCAATGGAGCTTGTTTACTATTACAATGACAATGGTGCAATTAATACTAGTTGTTTGTCTTTATGGGATGGTAAAGCTTCATGATAAAATCCCTCTACCAGGGTTACTCGTACTTGGTCTTATAAGCTTGGACGCCAATGTAGCTTTGATTGTTGCGTACACATTTGGCGGACATATTTTTGTAATGTCGAACGAGGTTAGAAAGTCTTGCGAAAAAATCCCTGCCTGTGAATCACCAAATAAATGGTTTAAGAAGTTTGCTAAATCCTGTTCACCTATGAAAATTAAGTTTGGCGCTGCCAACTTTTTGGATCGGTCAACTGCGTTGGTCGTTATGGACTTTTGCTTAGGACAAACCGCTTCACTTTGTTTACTGCATTAAATATCCAGAAGAAATATTACTGCAATCATTTCTTATAATGTTGTTGAATTACAGTGTCGCTTTTTTGAAACTAAATATTGACGGAAATTTGATTTCCAAAAAAATTTAAATTAGTTAATAATAATAATATTGTTAGCTTTCAATTAATGCCATAAGTCTCACCAGTTTTAATATATTAGGGTTGGACCTTTAATTTATGTGTTATGCACACAGTATATTTAACTATTTAAGGAGTTGCATGGCACATCAAAAATACTGTATTTAGACAATTCAAAGAAGATTTTCACTAGTAAATTGTTAGAGTGATTCGTAAACTATTTAAATATTCCGCCGGTTACATTTAAATCTTATATTTACTAGTGCGTAAATAAAATGGTTTAAATGGTTTAAAAAGTTTGCTAAATCCTGTTCACCTATGAAAATTAAGTTTGGCTCGGCCAACTTTCAAACCGCTTCACTTTGTCTACTGCATTAAATAACAAGAAGAAATATTACGCATGTACTGCAATCATTTGTAATATAGCTGTTTAATTATCATTTTTTTAAAACCAAATAATAACGGAAATATGATTCCAAAAATAAATTTAAATCAGATATAAAACATTTTGTTAGCTTTCAAATCATGCCGTAAGTCTAACTTTTTTATATAATAGGATTTGACTTTTAATTTACGACTGGATATTTTATTATTTAAGAAGGTACATGGTACATCAAAGACACTATTAGACGATTTAAAAAAGGTTTTCACTAGAAAATAGTTATAGACTTTTGTAAGCCTTAGTAGTCCACCCCTTTTATATTTATTTTTATAAATCTTATACATATTAAAAGAATAAATGCTCAATAAATGTTCTTCCTCATTAAACTCAGTCACAGGACGACAGATCTCCGTTTTTGATTAAAACTTAAAAAGTTAAATAATTAAATATACATGCTTGATTAAATCGCTTTATTTTATATCAAATAATTATGTTAGTACTTATTTTAGATTCACTGGCAAACCGGAAACATTAGTAATCGATCCGATCTAAACCTAAGATAAATATGTGTCGAATTCTTTCATATTCTGAATTTTATTTAACAAACGTAAAAAGTAAAATGTGATGCAATTCTTACTACTTTTTTGAGGATGAACAATGTATTTTAATAATTTATTTATTACTATCATGAAACCAGCTAGATAATGAGCAAAAACTACTCCAAGCAGTAATTTAGGGCCCGTTCTTAAAAGTGTAAAATTAATCGCATTATGTATCATTATTTTGAAAGCTACATAATATTCATTTTCGTTACATATCTCGTACTTCACATGCAAACTAAATAGTCTTATGTACTGGTTGCTTACACTGGTTTCTAAACAACAGCGCACAAAACCAAATACAAGACTCACGTTAATTGGAGACGCTTCACTGATGTAAATGTATATTTCTTTGTCCTTGAAATCAAAGATAAAAGCATGAAGATCAAAAACAGTTTATTTAATAATAAAAAACGTTCATGGCTCTTAATTAATTAATTTTATTTTTGCGTAATGTAAATTAATTAAGTTTGTGCGTGTACAAGCTTTTGTGCTAACTGCAAATTTACAACAATTTCTCAACAGGAATAGAAAGAAGTGCAGTAATCGTGTAATCTACAACAGCATAGCAGTAAGTTAGCATTAATGACTGCTTAGAAACGAACAGCTGATATCCATTGATTCCGGCACACACTGCCAATGGTTGAAAGGATTTCAGTAATTTTGAATGACATTTCCGGCCCTTTATATCCCACCGTCCACGCGAACTTATTTTCAGCTGCCAAAGTAATTCACTGGAATAATTGTAAAGCTTGCTGGTTTGAGAAATGGCTAGCGTGAAAACCCCCATAACAACAATTGCAATGTGAGGAAACAAAACATAGATATACATAGGAACTACAGAACCTAATTTAATTGTACAAAAATTTGTGAGCACAGAAATTACAAAACATATTCCTAATACAATGGCTATCATAATATCTGTTGCTGGTTTTAATATCTTAATTACGATTTCCGTATGTTTCCACAATTCAATTACCTTTTGCTGCTCTAAATTATTGTGAATCAATAACAAGGTTTTGAAGAGGTCAGTTAAAACTTTAATGCATACAATGAAAATTACAATGCTAATACAAATCATCCTTACTACTTCAGTGGCTGATAAAAATAACAAAGTTAGTCTAATTATAGTTACAAAAATACTGTTTATTCTAAAAGGAGTAAATTCCACTACGATGCCATAGAGAGGGTCAATATTTTCATGGACGCTGAATAGTGCTACAATAGTTGCAACAGGAAGTAGGTTATAAAAGTACGCAATCATTAGGTTCCCCAATATGTCAGCTTTCTTGTTGTTAAATTTCTGGACACGTTTATTTGCTGCAAGTTAAGCAAATTAAGAAAGATTGATTAAAAAATAAACAAAGGGAGCGTATCATGTGCAATTTTTTTTATTTACGAATTACTAGCAGACGATTATATTTCAGAATAATAATTGTTAAATCAAATTGTCAAATAAGTTGTTACCTTGATTAACCAGCTTATAGTAATTTTTAAATCAAGAAGTTGCAATAAAAAAGGAAATAACTTACTTTTGTAGAATGTTTTCGCCACGGTGGTCAAACTGTTGTAAGCAAAAATCGTATCTTGGCCATGGGTTATTAATACAAAAGCAACAAAGTTGGTGAACCCTGTGAAGCAACCTATGAGTGCAATAAAAATTATCTTCCAGAGTATAAAATCCTCGTTTGTTTTCACAAATATGGGCTTTAAAATGGTATAACTAGAACACAGCATTGTTAAAAACACAGCTCCTTGCAATATAAAGTACCACACAAACAATGATTTCTTTTTTGAAACAAACACCATCTTTTGTTGTTTGACATCCCACTCGACGGCTATTCTGTACATCCATTGATAGAGTTCACCGTATTTGTTTATTGCTTGTAGGACCATAGGGCTGGCCATTTTTACAAAGATTCGATAGTCTAAAATAATTTTACTACAATTGACCCTTTAAAATTAAGCAAAAATTCATAAACTGTGAAAGACAAAAAACTATATGTAAAGAAGACAGTTTCAGAATAATTTTAGTAATAAGAACTGTTGTTTTTTACAGGTGAAATTGTAAAGAACTGATTTAATTTCTCATTTTTTTAAAGCATTTTAACTATTGACTTACAACACATAAAAATTGTTTGGCTTATAACACAAAAATGCAGCTGAAAATGAATGCAGCTATTGCAAATTCAGACTTTACCTTGTAAAGGCTAGACAA
The DNA here is from genome assembly GCA_034698485.1 of Vertagopus arboreus. Taxonomy (NCBI): domain Eukaryota; kingdom Metazoa; phylum Arthropoda; class Collembola; order Entomobryomorpha; family Isotomidae; genus Vertagopus; species Vertagopus arboreus. Next base: position 12,484 of record JAQGBQ010000353.1, on the reverse strand, counting down.
GTCTTGACAGATTTTAGGCTCTAAAATTTACTGGAATATTAACAGAAGCGGCTCGAGTAGCAATAAGCTGACAAAAAATCGCTATAAAATACTTTTGCAACTTCGGTTTTTTGACGCAAGCAAAATTATGTATACGTCAGACAGCCAATACTGAATTAATTATTTTACATTTCCTTTAAAACACAGAATTTTTTTTAAAACTTGCAAAACATGTAAAAGGGTAGTTAGATGTTATACGCTATTGAGTTTAGAGCTTTTGAACGTTCTAAATTTTGTGAATATCAACCTTATAAATTTACTTTACTGAATATATTTTTCATAATTTAATCAATCAACTGAGCAAGGTTAAAAGTCTGAATAATAAAATACTCGAGTTTCATCAAACTTGAATGGACTAGGAAATTGTGAAATGCTATCAAAAAAAAAACATCGTTAATGTTATAGCTGAATCGAGGTACAAAATGATATGAATTGGCATCAGGATGAAGAATATACCCTTAGTATATCTATCCCTTTAATAAACCTAGAGAATATTCCAACCACAAAAGCTTTTATTCTCTTCCTACCTCTGTGTAAATTAATTTAAATACGGCAAGAAAGAATGAACAAATTTTCACACTGATTAATACGGGAATGATCCTTTCTCTATGTATGTATGTGTGTGAGTAACATTCATTTTTTGTAACCAGAAAAAATTATGCCGATAGATTTAAAATCAATTAGTTCGTTTTCAGTCACTTAAAATCATGTTTTGAATTCTGGGAATCTAGAGATAAGGTATTTAAATCAAAATACAGTAAATATGCAACTAATTTTAAGTAAATACTTTAGCAATACTCATCAGTTTTAACCCTGAGTAAAAGCCTACAGTGCAGAACTCTACATAGCCCGAGCCAGTGTTAAATTGTATTTGCTGGTTCGTCATTAACGCATTTGGTCACACCTTTAATGTAAATCCATACCGGTTACCCCATAGAGTCACTTACAACAATATTTTTTATTATCGTCTTATTTGATAGGCTATTGTCTTAAACTACTACCACGCCAAATTTCCGGTTTATACGATCATTTTTTTTAAAAAAAACCGTAGGGGTTGCATCACAGTGTAACTATAGACATTCAATTTATGTTCTATAGTCTGGGGTCATAGCAACTACCCTGCAAAATTTCCAGTTTTTAAGACCGTTTAAAGGAATTTTCTAAATTTCGTAATAAACACATACGAACAGAAACACCCACACTATTGGCCCCCACGGGTCAAGTATTCATACGATTTAACCCATCTTCGATCGGTACTTTTAAGAATTACTATTTGCAAAGATTGAATAAATAAAGTACCTTTGTAATTATACGAATTAACATCTAAACGCCAACCATTACCAAATTGAAAAAATATACAGCATAACTTATCAGTATTCAACATATCTGACTAAAGAAGATGTTTGTTAAACTTTTTTACCCTCCAAAAATCTAAACTCTACTGGTTTAACGAATGGTTAATAGATAAGTATCTATAAAATAACTTTAATTATTTTTATAAAATCCAATGATTAAATTACTAAATTTTATTTTATAAGCAAAGGTATAATTTATATTATATATTATACATATCAATACTATGACATAGTTCTATTACTTTTATTAAAAACCTACATGATACCTTACCAAGTCTTATTATCATTACGCATTCATCTGAGTAAAAAGTCGAAGGCAAACCTTCGGTGGTCATTCTACTTAAACAATATATTCACAACGGATGCCTGTGAAGATAGACTATTTAACTTATTAGTCTAGTACTTAACAAATATGATTCAAAAACATATCTATCTTATCTATAGTTTATAAATGAATTCTAATCTACCCAACTTAAAACAACAGAATGGGATTTAAAATGTTGGTCGAAAATCGTCCGGGTACCTTAAAAAGAAACGGTTTGCAATTTCTCAATTTTTCAATTCTCATTCTCAATTTCAAGGCCAGTGAAAATTAGAAAATTGTTCAAAATGGTCGAATTCTGGCCGTATTTTTTAATTTTTTGTTCTGTTTGAGGATATCAAACCTTACGATATTTTTTGATAAAAGATTATTGAGATTTCGGCAGTTATTTTCTAATTATCGATTGTTAATTCTCAACACATTTTACTTGGATCTAATGAACATGTGCACAACATTTGAGGTACACATTTGATGTTTTTACAATTTATCCGGTACGTGCTTATGTAACAGTGTGCATAGTTTCGAAAAAATTATACGAATCCTTCAAGCAGTATAAAACTAGAAGCTCGTAAAAGTAAAATTACGAGGCCAAATAACTGACCCACTTTGATATTTTTAGTTATTTTTCTTTGAAAATTCTGTTTTCGTCAGCATTTTAAAAAAAATCTTTGTCACATAGTCTACTAATCATTCAGTTACACTTTGGTAAATTTTCTTTCACTCTGTATTGATTATTAAAGGGTGAAACCCCTTTATGGGAATGCTCTGTCTGTCTGCTCGTGCTCTAGCTCTCGAACAACTCAACTTTTTTCGAATTCTGTTTTCGAATATCGGTTTATGAAGTCCCGGGGACGGATAGGTTTGGCAAAATTGGTCACACCTCTGAGGTGGGGTAGTCAAAGGTCACACAATTTCAAATGACAACATAAGGCATGTGATACGTCATTTTGAAGGTATGAATAAGACAAATTTAACGCGCACCATTTTCCCGCGAAGCCACACCGCCGGGGTGCGTGGAGGGCCAAATGAGATTTCTCGTTGTTCTGTTCGTCTGTAATACATAAAGCCAAAAAGCCTAATCACCCGACGAAAATTGACCCTTTCTTAAGCTGAAGCCAAAAAACTTTCCTGTGCAACTTCATGGAGCCCGACTCCGATTAACTCTTTAAATAATTTGATAGTCAATAATTTAAACTCAACCAATTGTTACAAATCTAATTTTCTTTGATAGTTCGATATATTTATATATAAACTACCACTATACAAAATAACAGCTTTCTGTGAACATTTTTAATAGTCATTAAACGTTATCACGTTTGGTATTTTAAGGAGAACAAAACTGCCAAAGACATTGGTTATGTTACCTATTTGGTGCCTTGAGTACAGGTTAATGGGGTTTGATTTTTTTAAATCTAAAAGCGATAATTCAATTTTCTAGCCCCCCATGAGCTTCTTATTAGCCAGATTCCCAAATGCAACTACCGATATTCGCATGCAAACCTTATGCAAATCTTCTAATGTTATTTATGAGGAGCTGTTTCCATAATGCCCCCTCTAAAGTTATGCATATACTACATACATAATTTTTATGCGATTCAGAGCCTTCCCCGAGTGTCATATAGCTAAAAAAACATTCTCCATGTTCTCTTACTCTCTCTCCTTCAAACAGTATAAACATATACTAAGTTGTTTAGAAATGTTAAAAAGGTTGAACAAACTCGCAATGTAAATTTGTAGCCTTGCTACGTATTATACCTATTGAAATTTCCGTCTCATGTATTTACAACCATTCGTACAAAATATTATCGTCAACTGTCTTGCAAATCAACATCCTGTTTTTGTTTTGAACTGCTACTAAAAAAAACCTCCAGTACAGCTTGGTATAGCCCGGGTAAGAATGTGTTACAATAATAGGTTTATCGACAACCTTTAAAGCCCGTTGGATCAGCTTGGGTAAAATTTTTGCAAATCTGACTTTGGTCTAGTTATTTAAGTTCCAATAACCAAGCGTCCTAGAAAATTTTGTTTTTATAAGTATATTAAATTTGTAGAAACCCGTTCGCCCTATTGGGTCACGTTGGATAATGTTTTTGACGATTGTTTTTGGTATTTCGGCATCAAAACCAAAAATCACATAAATTTCGCCTTCCTGAACCAACTTCTAACATAACCCGTGCAGCCTTCGAATTTATTTCTGCAAATATAGCTGCTTTTATTACTTAATCATCTTAATAAAACATCTTGCAACATTTTAGCTTAATTTTAAAAAAAACCATGGGGGTTGAACAACATTTTCTCAAATCTAACTGGTTATTTCATATTTAAAAGCCATAAAGGACTATTTTCTAGGCCAAAGTTGAGAATTTTTATAAAATGAAATTTTTTTTACCTTTTAATTTTGAAACTTTTGAAAATTTCGAAACCTCAAGTTTCAAATCGATTGGACAAGTTTGAAATGAATTATCGTGCAAGGTCACAGACAGACATGTTGGGTACATAAGCCCTGGCTCGGGCTACAAAATTGCTCCTCCACTATATGTTCAGCTATGAGAAGCGCGAATTCTACATCCTTCATTTCATATCCCATTCAGCGTTATTCTAGCCAACATGCAAATCCATTATAAACGTCTAAATAGCAGTTAAGGAAATAAAACAAACGTTATCAAACACGAAATGGGGATAATAGCTTCTTCACGGCTTTCAATTATTATTTTGGTGATTGTATCCGCGTTTATCATTAAATCAATAGATTCAAGTTTGGCATTAAAGTCCTTCGAAAAGTGTGTTGTTCACCTCAAGACATTTTCCAATGATCTGAAATCCATAGACGAAGCTGAAAATGTTATTCACTTTAATCGAGCGAAGAATCCGATTTGGACCTTTTATGACTCAAATGATACTAGACAGCTCCGCCATACACACGAATTTTACGAAGGCTGTGCAATAACTGTGGTTGTGCAATTGCAGGACGATCCTTTGCGACTTGGAGAATTTATTCGACATAACGAGTTTGCATATTTATCGAAATCGACTTTTATAATCCTAACTGATTCTCGTCCACCTTTTTACTCTGAGAGTCTGGATTTGCTACCTACTCGAGTATTTTGGGTCATAAGATCGCAGCATTCCACAAAAAGATGGATTTTCCTCTGTCCATACTGTGTTAATCCGTGGTACGAAGTTCAAGAAGATACAAATCCGTATGTGGACACAATAAAACTGAGTCAGCTCTGGCGGAATATTCAATTCGTTTACTTGTATCCTTTTACTTTCTCCGCACAGCCCTGGTGTCCTTCCAGTCCTTGGAACAGATATAAAAGTCAAAATGTTCTCAAGTATTACCATTGCTACACTGACGTTGCAGTTATCGAATCTATTGCTTCACAGATGAATGTAACCACTATATACTCGCCAAGTAGGAAAAGCCACAGACATCAGTTTGGGTTCATCAGACCAAATTCAAAGTGTAGCTACATTTTTGATTACCGAGAACAAACTTTCCTTTTCCCTCAGGGTGAAACTAGTAATCGAATAATCTACTGCGACCCAACCCAAAGATCTGAAACCATTAGCTTAACGTTTTGGCTTTCGCCGTTTGAAATTCCCGTTTGGTTATTGCTCTTAACCAAAATTTTTGCATCTTCCCTTCTAATTTCGTTTCAACGAGACTGTTCTGTTATTCGATTCTTAAATAATTTATTCTATGCTTTTGCACTTTTGATGAGACAATCGTGCACTAACAAAAACATCTTTGTCCTTAGTTTTGTTTTTCTAACTGTTTTTCTCACCTGTGTGATGTACTTTGAAACCTTTATGACAGCCAATCTCATTTCACCTTCAAAAATCATTCCTCTTGGAAATCTAACCCAAGTAGTTGGTGCAGGCTATAAAATCCTTTTCTTTGATCCATTTAAATTAGGCTTGGATTACATGAAAGCCGATTTCACTAGACATGGACTTAAGGACGTTCTGAATCAAAGTATTTTATTGGTCAATAAACATGTTGGATATCGTAACATAAAGTCCTTGAATCACAATACTGACACAAAAATAGCAGTTTGGGACAATCAAGTTGAAAGCAATGAAATGCATCGCACTTTTGTTTTCCAAGCTGTACTTCCTAAGCACCATTGTTTTAGGGTGGAAGAAAAATTCAACACTGGGATGTACTTTACAGCTTTCTATATTCACATTTCACCCAGTATGCAATTAATTATGAAGCAATTTTCTGAATCTGGCATTTTAAAATTCTGGAGACTTCAAGATCAATTTAGGAAAGAAGTTGGAAGAGCAAAGCTACAAGATCATTTAAATTCATGGCCAACAAACGATGCAGAAGTCATTACATTCCAAAATTTAATTTCTTGTTTTGTCATGTTTGGAATTTTAATGGGCGCTTGTTTAATTTCATTTATTGGTGAATTTTTGTACAACCTTGGGTATCAATACTTTTTACTTACGCTTTATAATTTTATTTCACTATATTTCGTTCATGTTCGTGAGTTTATTGCAGAGTGGTGTAAAAACTCAGACAGAGTTGTGCCATTTACTTAATCAGTGGATTAACGTGTAAAAAATTAAAACGATGCTAATTATTAAAAAATAATTATGTCATTATGGAATGAAAAATAAATAATAAAAAAAAACTACTCCAAGCAGCTATGAAGGGCCCGTAAAATTAAATATATTTTATATCAACTTTTTTTAAGGTTTAATCTTAATTTTCATCATATTCCCGGTTTGTAGAAACCCTCATGGGTCATCCATAACTTAAATTCTACTTAATCTGTTTCTATTGACAATAAAATATCATTTGTTGGAAAATTTATTTTTACTTTTGGACAACGAGAATTTTCGCAGATTTTGGTGGATTTAGAAAAAAAACAAAATGGATTTAGATCAATTTTCCATAGCAACCACTAGGGTCAGCCCCCACGGGTCAACCCTTAAACCGATTTGACCCATCTTCGAACTTAGCCTCAGTTTTAAATCAACGAACCTGTGTGCAAAATTTGACGACGATCGGTCAACTTTGTCGGCCGTAATCGGTGTCACAGACAGACAGACGGAACGACGGACAGACAAGGGTAATCATATAAGCCGTTAAAGAACGGGCTAAAAACAACATTTAATGAATCCTCATTTTGACAGCTCGCTTTAATTACTCATAAATCTATGAAGAAATGAACTGCAGTTTACAAATCATAGTTGGAATTTAGAAACAATTAAGATTAAGCACAACAATCATTAGAAAAATTATGAGATTTCGAAAAAATTCAAAAAGACAGACAACTGTGAGCAAATATCTGAGCAGTGCAACGACTATTATTACCGGCGGCTCTTTCATCGCATCTACTGGTATTATTTCATTAAAAGAATATTGGAATGGTTCAAGATCAAGATAAATTATAATTACGCTACCAAAGACAGCATATGGTAAAAGGAAACAAATTATAAATTTAATCAGGATTCCTAAAACGTCAAATCTTCTGGCGACTGGGATATAAGTTCCACCTGCATAATTAAAAGAGTACTCTAATCAGATTACTTAAATTAAAACGTGTTTTATAATTAACTGTCACTCATTTTCTAGCATATTTGTTCCAAATGTGGTAAAACTTTCCCAAAGAATTATCATTTCATTAGCGTAGAAATACATCACGATGCCAAATATGACACCAAATCCTCCCATAACACCGACAAATCCGTGAATCAGGTATCGCCAGAGTGCGATTGTCATAGTTTTGAGAAAGAATTCTTTGGCCAAAATGTACAAACAAACCAAGGTGACGAATATTTCACATACCATCGTGAAATACCAACTCCGTAATCGTTTGTGATTTGTAATGTGATTCCATTTTTCTTTCTTTTTGTTCCACATCAGTGGAATTTTTTGAAAACGCTGGTAAATGCCAACATACAGTGACAAAACTTTTAATATACTTTGGAATGACATTCTGACTGACTCAAGATTATGTTTTTATCTGTTTTCTTTCTTTTCAAAATGGTTCTCAAAATATATTTTTATAAAAACTAATGCCCACATCCCGTCAACATATTTTTCAGTTTTAACTTTTTCAATTTTAGATTAATAGCATCCGGCTTCCAACTAGTCCAGTAGATAAAATGCTTTAGCGATGTTTTTCTCAGGAACTTAAATTATTATTATTATTATTTCAGTTTAAGGTACATCCTTCAGTAGCATTATCCGTAGTGAAGCTACCTTCACAGAATTTAAGAAAGGGAGTTTGCATTAAATATTAAAATATCCGAAAGAATAATGTTGGCCTCGAAATCAATAATCATTACAATATTCAAAAATTATGTCTCCATATATACCAACAATCCGGACGGATATACATATATTTTATCATGGATGTTCACGTTATATTATGTACTAGATTGGTAGTAATTAAGTAGTAATAAATGCCCCGCAAAGTGGAGCTAGATTAAAGGTCAAATGTCATTTGCGAAGTCCATCAGAATGTCCACATTGTGTCCCCCCTTAAAGCAACGGTTAGAAAGGCGCTAGTTTTGTCTAAAACCAAGCATTTGACCACAGAGCAGCCGATAGTAGCCGGAAGGGACCGGCAATCGGCTGTTTTGTGGCATTTGACCTTGTTTTGACCTTTTTAAAGGTCAAGGGTGAATATTTTGTAAAGCATCGTAATTTGATCACTTAAATCCTTGGTGCGCCGGTTGTAATGAGCTATTCAGATTGAAAATCGGATGTGTGGTTAAGGAGGAGTAGCAAACGACATAAGGACATTTCTTCTCGATTATGTATATTATTATGTATTATTCGCATGACAAAACGCCCCCCTTCAAATGTCTTTTACATTTTATAAGGTTTGATTAACCCCCGGTGATTTATTTAGCGTTTTATGGTACTTCCATTATCAGCTTTTTTTCTTGTTGAAGAATTTTTTATTTTATTTTTGAAGTGTTTGTCGCTGATAAGAGTCCATAAATTCCTTGTAAATAATTTTTTCTGACGTCAAAATTCTGTCTAGAATGGTTTATTTGTGAAGGTATAATACTTAAATATTTTTTTTTGTAATTTCAGCAAGTGCTGACGTTGACATTTCAATCATCGTCAAAACATCTTATAATTTTCAAAATTCAGACAATAATATTTCGAGTATGGCTATATTGAGTAAATACTTTGGTCTGAATTACTTAAACAAATTGGTGAAATTTGTTGTTAAAAATTGAGTGATTGATTTAAAGGAAAGTTCAAAAGTGTTTTGGAGTTCTACTTCTGTGTTAAATTAAATTGGTCTTTTTTTTAAAAAAAAAAAACTCCACCTACATTATAAATACTGGACACAACTTTTTAGCTTTTTTATCTTATTATGAAAGTTAAAAACTTTAAACCACTTTTCTGTTTGACTATTTAAATATTTCATTTGGTAGCAAAACATCCATTAAAAACTAATTTAGTTTATAGAGAAATAATAATCATTGTTCGCTCAAAACATTCATTAATCTACAGTTTCAATATCTTGCAACTACACAATTTAATTTAGAACATCGAAAAATTTGAATTTTTTTAAAATTTCGTTGAATTGGCCAGTGGTTACATATATAAGTTATATTGATCAAAGTTACCTACAGAAGCCGATATTGTGTTTAAGCTGAAAATAATTCGTAGCATCTGTAACAACGGTGAATCTCATGAGAATAAATAGTTTTCTTGTATTTGTAATATTGTCAACAAATCGAGTAGATTAGGAAGTAACGATAAACTGTATTTGCTAAACAGAGTTAAACCAAACTGTAGTTCAATCAAAATGTCGAGGAGTTGCGTTATTGTTTTCAAATTTCAACAATTCTGTTTGCAATTGTATCTGGTTAAATTATTAAATCAGCACGTTTTAATCTGTTCCTAGACTCCTTCAAAAACTGGGGTAACCAAAAACGAAATAAAGTAAATTGTTTATCATTTTCAATCCTATATATAGACCGTGCCTCACCTCAACTCTCAACGAAAGATGAAGCTAGCAACGACATTAAGGTTTATTTTATTCCTTCTTTATTTAAGTAACTCTTGGTCTTATAAGATTATAAACTTAAACGAGCATCTGAATATGTTTCGAGACTGCTTCATCCACATAATAAACTACAAAGGGATTGACTTTATTCCATTTGAACATCCCGTTGTTTTATCACGCTACAGTTTTATTCTGAGGATAATAGTCAAACGTTTTGACAACGCCATATTTTCAAGGTGGAATGCCTTTATTGCTTACGGAGATCTCGCAGCAAATACAACCATAGTAAACCTACAAGAAAATATCCGAAACAAGTTAAACTGTGAAACACATTTCTACCTGTACCCTAACAATGGATTTCCAAATAGTCAAAACGATTCGCAGATAATTAGCGATGAGTATTACGGTCTTCTACTACCAGAAAAATATTGGAACTTTTGGGGAAGATCTCAAGACAAGTGGAACATTAAGAGTTTGATGAACACACGAAAACGTTACCATATTTTGATAATAGAGTTCAGCGACAAAATAAGCAAAATTATTTGGAATTTGGCGATGTCAAAAGTACAACTGGAGGTTGCCATTTCTGATTTTCTGATATTTAAAACGCATAAAGCATCTACAAAAATCACGTCATGGGAAATGGCGTGCAAACTTTGTAGAACTAAGACAAGATCATTTGTTGAAATTAATTTACAGCCTAAAATCCATGATAGGTTTCACATTGACAAATTATTGGATAATCTAAATCACAACATATCTATAAACACGTATCATCATTTGGATTATTTTAAAAAATCCCACATACCAGGCTGGCTAGAGTCAACTAAAAAAGCAGTTGCTCGTTACAAGAATTTAGTTCTGTTTAGGGAAGTAAAAAATATACTAAAAAATGGCACACTTTCCATAGAATTAATCACGTATGCTTTACTCTTTCCAAATATCACATTCGTTGACGAAATCCTTGAGTGTAAGTTTGATGTTTCTACTGCATTTGAATTGATGTTGAACGGAGGTTGTGATAGCTATCAATCCACTTTAATCGTATTCTTTGATGCCACTACAGGTTTAATATTCTCACAGCAGACTGAACAGTTTAGTTTTATTGCATGTGGTCAAATTGATAAGACTGGCATGTCATTCAGTGGTTTGATATCTGCATTTGGATTCTGGACTTGGTTTCTTATTGCTGTCAATTACATTGGACAGCGACTTTTTTATCGGTTCCTAGTATCGAATAAAAAACAATCGCTTTTTCATTGTTTGCTTGACAGTTTGAATATTTTAATTGAACAATCTGATCCAATTGCTCGAAACGATAAGAAAATAAATGCTTGGTACTTTATTTGGGGACTTTCAATTCTTATGGGCATAGTTTTGAGTAATATGTACAAAGGAGACAATATAAGCGAAGTCACAGCCCCACTGCCACCAGTACCGCTAACAAATTTTAGCCAATTAATTGAATTCAAATACGACATTTTTAGTCCAATAAGCTCAGTTTCATATGATAGATTTGTTATATTAAGATGTTATTTACACCACGCTAATGATACTGATCAATGTATTACAAGCAGCATGGAATTTTCTAAGCTAATGAATAGTAATGATTATGCACATGTAATTAATGAAACCGAGAAAATAAACCGCAGTATTAGGCTTAACCCTAATGAACTCTTAAGTCTACGCACACAATTCTTTGCAAATTACAAAAATCAAACGGACTTATGGGACACTTATTCGAAAGTTGCTAATAGCTTAGTTCCTTTTTATCATGCTAGTAGTTTATCTAATTGTAACAATACGGCACTGGTTGGATGGTCTCAATTTCTAGAACAGATTGCAACTGAAATCAGAAACACAAACCCAACATATAAAAATGGTCACTTGTCCATCGGAAAAGAAATTTTATTTGAGAAAGAAGTTGGATGGAAAGTGAAAAACTGGAGGATTCCGAAAATGTTCACAAAACTTGTTGCTCTTCATGAATCCGGGATTATGAACAAGTGGATGGAATATAAAATGTTGGCGAGTTCTCCAAGTTCAAAAAGTGAATCTGAGGAGGTTGCAGTAGCTCTTGAATTATTGGGAAACGCAGTTACATTGTTTTTTGTTCTTTTAGTCGGTCTTGGGATTAGTTCTACAGTTATTTCCGTGGAGTTTTTATTGTTTCAATTTTCAAAGAGGCTTAAAACTAATAAGGTTCAAGTCGATTGCAAAGACATGTCGTCACCTACTATTGTTTTACCGCGGGTAGAAATTTGCCAAGTAGCTAAGGCGAATTCTACTGCTGTAAAAAGTGAGTCCGGATTAAGACCAGAGTCGAAAAAACCTAAAAACTATAAAACCCAAATTGATGACGTAGATGCGATCTGGCCTGCCGATTCAGAATCATTTTGAACGCAACTTCAAAATTCAAATTCAAGTCGTTTGTTTTAAAAGCTAAATCGAAATTTTGTGCAATAAAATTTATACATTTATCCGTTTTAAGTTGAAATAAAAAACCTTGAACAAAAAACTTTGCTAAAAATCTGAAAATATTCGTTTGTTTTATTGATTTAAATATTTACCAAATATTGATCTAAGGCTGAAGGCTGCAAAAAAATTCAAAAATAATTTGTTCAAAAAATTTCATTTCTTGAATTTATAATCTGCCATATAAAGGGTGTCCCATAAGTGAAGGGACTAAATTAATAAGCTGTAAAGTTTTAATTAAACGTCCGATTTATTCCAAATTTTTACCCGTTACGATCGAACTTATATAGACTCTAAAT
>JAQGBQ010000352.1:0-24427 GCA_034698485.1 Vertagopus arboreus | reverse complement strand
TTCAGGACTCATAAAAAGCTTGTGTGGATTGACGAATAACAGGTGCATTTCATAAACAATTTCATAAAGAATTAATTGCTAGAGCTCTTACCCCCCTGCCGATTCATTTGGAGGGTGCAACTGCATCGTCAACTCTCCAAGCTTGCTAAACGCCGTCCCGGCAGCCGTGAAAATTTCACCGACCTATGGAAAAGTATGAATTTAATTTACCAAACTGAAATGTCAACAAAGAAAACATTGAATTTTGTATATGTATTGATAGCAGATTCCGAACCTTAGTTGCAGAGTTCATTTTGACTCTAGCAGAGTGTCCTTCTTACTTATCTTCTGAGTTCCTTTACGCTCTTTAAATACTATCCGTTTGAAATATTTAAAAGCGAAAGTTTCGAATGTGACACTAGACTGAAACTTGACAGGCGACTGGAAAGAATTTTTAAAGAAATTTAGTGAAGCAAAAATTAGGAATAACCGCGAAAGAGAGTCCGAGAAAATAAACAACCTGGAGATGGAGCAACACAACCAAACTCTTTGTTCAATCTGAATATGTTTGATCCAAAATTCACAAAATTCCGAAAGTGTCTAATAAGTTTCTCTGGATTTTGCAACATAAACTATAAGCTGTTTATAGATTAGCTATTAATTAAATGGTTAATCGTGCAAATGCCGGAGAATGATAAAAATTCGATCTTATTTATGATAAAAACCTTTTAACTTTTCTAATGCATTTCTATATTTTCTCATATTATTATCAGCATATTTGTAGGCAAATAAAATTCTGATGATTTAGACATATGCTCATTGTCTGCGTTTTATTAATTAAATGAAAATTAATCAATAAAATACTAATTCAATTTTGATTTTAGTAAACAGCAATAATTTATTCTAAACAATTTTTTTAAAAGTGTTGAAACTCTATTCTCAAACTTAATATTAATTATGATGTACAACTATAATACATATTTTTTGATCGACAAAAGATGATTAAATATAAATACGTTTGAGATGAGCCGTTTCTTTTTGTAAAAAAAACTAATACAAATTACAAAAATACCAAGAGTAAAGATTTGATACAGTCTATAAAGTTACGAACTAGCATTTGTTTTCACTTACTTACGACGTTCATATAATAGCAACCCGTAATTTTCCCTAATCAAACTCCATACATTATCATTATTCGAAAAAAACAATAGCAGTATATCTAGTAGCATATTCATTTTGAACAAGTTTTAATTTTCGAGTATTAAAGTTTTAATGAATACGGAATCTGAATTTTTGCCGAAATGGAAATTTGTCTTCTAAGAGAATCGAACCCCTGACCTCTAATATCATATTCATTACTCAATAAGACTAAGGTCAGGAGGTCAATAGCTTACCCAACCAAGTTCAGGAGAATCCCTCTTCAATCTAAGCCTAGCATATTCAGGAACATTCAATTGATTGAGGACAGTTTTAAACGAAAATTCCTGTTGATGTCTTTCATGACTAAAATCAACTCGGGTCAAATTGGGTCTATCTGACATCATAATTTCATAAAAGACTACAGCATTGATCCCAAATCGATGAGTTCCACAACTCCAAAGATTCAGCTCCTCGAGTTTCTCAAATCCCTTGGTACCAGAAGTATTTTTGCAGAGGAATGCATTGAGCAAATCAGTAGAGAGGATTCTTAAGTTGGTGATGGATAATGTTGTAATATTTTCAGGAAGGCCGTGGAAATTCTTTACATCCGGTCCCTCAATGTTGGTCCTTGGGAATTGACGAAGACTCAAAGTCAGTTGGTTTAGATTGCTGCAATGTTTTAAAATGGAGAGATCAAAAGCTTCATCGGTTGGTGAAAACTTTAGTTCCAAATTTAATTTTTGCAACGTTCTATAATTCTTAAGAATAATTTGTTCAAGTATTGGGACTGAGACATGATGAAAAGAGGAATGAGGAAATGCAATAAGATGCATTAAATGCTTCTGATTTAGCAAAAACTCAGTCCAAAATTCTTTCGTGAATGGACCCACTGATTCAACAAAAAATAAGTTTATCATGGATATCATGTCAAGTTGTTTTATACGATCCAATTCATCTTTTTCTAACGGGTAGGTTAGTTCATCTAATTTCAACTCTGGATTCACAATCAATTGTAAATGTCGGATTGATTTTCCATGCTTAGAAATTATTCGAAAGAGATTTCCAAAAATTCTTCCTTTTGCTTCAATTCCCATTTTTAGCCTCGCTAACAAAACGTCGAATTTTTCCAGTTTAGGAAAGGATGAATTCTCCAACACTTGTAGCAAACTGTTGGGATTGTCCTCACATTTAGACTGATTTGGATCAAAAATTGAACGGAGATGAAGGATCGCCAAGTTCTTGAAATCGTACCAAAGATCAGATGGACAATTTTTGTTGTATATTTCTGGGGTAAGGTTTATTTCCAGTACTCTAAGCTTCTTGGAAAATAGACCGATCATAAGTTGAAGATTTAATCCAGCGACGATTGCATTACTTTTAACCACAAGTTTGCGGACTGAGTTTGGATACTTAAAGATTGGTTGACCAAGGTAGGTAAAAACAGGTGTAGTTTCAAGTCTGTAGATCGTCAATTCCTTGATTTGAAGTTGTAGAATTAACTTGAAATTGGGAGAATCCTCGTCCAAGTTTTCGATGATAAACTTAAAGTAATTTTGAACATCCTGATTCCAATTTTTGCAGACAAGACGAAGCTTGAGACTTTCCTTTTGTGGAATGTAGTTGAAGATCATTCCTCGTATCTGTCAAATATGAAATAAAAATAGCATGATCAAAATCTATATAAAGATAAATCATTTTAAATAGAGCAGAATGCTCTCTTTAAGACTAATATACTTTGAACTTGTTCCCAAATTAATTTTGATACGTGTTATATGTAAGTAGCAATATAATAGTTTGTGTCGATAATCTTATACAAAGTCATCATACAGAATTTATGATTTATTAATCAGCGATTTAGATTTGGCATGAGACTCAGTTTGTATTTAACTAATCGACAATAAAATAAGCTATTCATTTAGAACAATTTGTTGAATAGTTAAATTCATTAAAAATGCAGATGCCATTAATATACCTCTTCAGGAAGGATCAGCATTGACATATTTGCCATTGCTGGAGAAATTTGAATCCCTATTCCTTGTCGTGGTCCTGAATACTCCTGAAATAAATTCAATATTAATAATGTCATTTAAATTACCATAAATAAGTACCTCGCTCACACTTTACAAACTTTTAGGTAAATTACAAACTAGAAAAGTTTCTAGTTTGTACAAATAATAGTTCCATTATTTGTAATTTACTTTTTAGAAATTATTAAAAACTTTACACATATTCAGTTTTAGTTTGTATGACTCACCTCTTTAGTATTTGCAAAAAAAACTTTTAATCTTCGATATTCTTTATTAATTAAATTTTAATTTAAGTTATTTCTGCCGGATGAATTTTTCTTCAGCATGTAGAAATTCCTCCAAAAATATTTAAAATGCTTTCCCAAACTTTCTAGTTTTTCTCAACATGCCTCAAAGAATTTTCAACCTTTTTTTGTTTAATTTCAGAAATTAACATTTTGAATGAATAGATATATTTAACTAACAAATAAACTGTTTTTTTTATACGAAAATACTTCAAATTTCGAATATGAGCCGATTTATTCGGTAAACCACAAACGTCAGCTTTAGTTATATTAAAACAATTAGATAAATTTAAATTAGATAGTTATTGAATGTTGTGGATGTTGAATTGATTTAATTCATGTAGCCATACTAAAAATCATTAATACCAAAATTTCATTAATTTGGCATTTGTATTGCACAACATTACACATTATCAGTCCCATTTTTCAATCATAAAACGAAACATTTATTTTACATATCTTTTCATATAAATTAAATTCACTTCAACCATGAAATAAAACATGAGTTTTTGTTTATTATTGTTTTCATTGATTATTTGAACAAGAAACGATGAATACAGTGGACATCAATTTATTTAAAGAACAATTATCAATCACCTTAATCTAGTTTTTAACTTTAAAGTGTCCTGTAATTAATACATTCCAAAACCACAGCAAGCAAAGACAATGCATATCCAACAAGGATCACGCAAAATATTACAACGATATTATCATTCATACTAAGTTTCTTCTATTTTATTTCCGATTGTGCCATCTGAATTAGCAAATTCAGAAGTTTCTTGAATCTAATTAATTCATGCCATTGTCCACCGATTCCAGATTCAATTAAAGCACCAAACCGTTCGATAGCTACAGGTGCTCTAAAATTAGCCACAGCCCACCCTTTATAAAACGTCACTAAATCCTCTTCACTTATCGAAATATGTCGATCAGGCCTTACAATTTTCAGTTTGTAATAATAATTCTCTTGAATTTCATCTGACCAAGAGGCAGAAGCTGTTTTGTTACAAGCAGATATCAAATCTAAAAATATTGAACTTCCATTCTCAAACAAAAATGTCGAGATTTTTAGGAATTTTTGTTATGTTGACAATTTGATTAAAATAGGCACTTTTAGCTTTAGAGATACGGATGTTTAATGTAGCTATAATACAAAGAGGCGTACTAAGCATTGCGGATAAGGTCTTATCAAAAGGCCGTGAATAAATTCCGAAATTTTGGTCAACTAATTCCCGAAAAGTTGTAATCAATTTTGGTTTCAGAGGGGCCGTAATTTTTGTTATATTTTCCCCTCGATAAGAATTCTTTAGGACAATAGAAGCCAAAATATAAGAACCACAAATCCAATATGCAAAATTGTGTTTGGAAACATTCCTTCCTAAATTACTTGCTCTACTAAAGTACAATAGCTCATGAGAAATGCTTTTCCGAAAATATTGTTTTCTGTGTTTTGATATTTAAAATGCATTGCTAAGAATATACAGAAAGTAACAAAGACACCAGAAAAAAGCATGGCAATCCAACAGTACAAATCAAAAGCGGCTACAAATCCGATAAATGAGATTGACCCTTTGATTTGACCATCGTAACAAGTGATGAACTCCACAGTCTCCTTTCTTATATTAAAAAACCTTGCGTCAAAATAGTCCATACTTGATAAGATACTTGGTAAATGTATGAATAAATTATCCTTTCGTTCATTTGCTAAATGCAACTGTGATCCCCTGAAAAGTCCGAGGTTAAACTTGAATTAGGAATAGTAACTTTAAACAGGACGAAATCCAAAAGCATTTCAATATTTTTCATCGATAGCTTTTCTGGGGTCAATTCCTTAAATTTTTTGTCTAGTTTTAATATTTCCTCTGGATTAATTTCGTTATGACTAACATACCAATTTGATTCAAGGACGTGTTTCACAATATATTTGATTTCATTTTTTATATCTTTTAAAGAAAATGTTTTCGGTATGGGAAAACTAGTGAATGTTATCCAACGCGATTCAAAGAATTCACAGATCAAGTGAATGCTTTCCATTTCATGTTCTTCGTTCATTTTGTAAATGACCAAAACTGATAATGTAGTCTCGAATGATTGGAGTTGCCCAGTTGGACCAATGTTTCATCTGTCATTAATGCTCTGAATTATTTCCTACAGATCTGAAAGTTGAGATTTTTGTTTTTGAGGATATACAAGTATTCTTTTAGAAGATCATTAGATAATTGAAAGTTATCCAGGAGCGATACTGTATAAAAAATTCCTTCTTTGATTGGAGGATACAGATAGATCTCAAACACAATTAAGCTTTAAAATTGGTTTTATTGGATAAAAAAACACACTGCGATTGCCAAAGTTATCATAAAAATTGTATCCTTCTAGTTTAACTAAGCGTCTTGTATTTCCATTTTTGATTTTAATTTGAGATACTTAAAACGACAAGGTACCTTTAAAGGTTCGATATCGATAAAGTGAAGAATTATTAAACATGGGCTAAATGGTGAAATTAATCTGCTCATGTTTACAAGATGTACTTCTTTTGAGGATTTACAGATTTGAAAATCAGGAAGAAAAGTATACAAATATTATAGTTTGGAATTTTTTTTACAAACTTTGTCATGTTTTGATATCAAAGGTATTAAACCGACAGTATAAAATTATAAATGGATTTCAGAAGAAGAAAAAGCAACGCTTTGTTCGCTATAAAATTGTCGTTTGTGAAACTTAAAAATATTAAACTATTGCGAGCTTTTTAAACGATGTATGAAGTTCATAGATTTGGAATAAAATTTAGAACAAATAGATATTACAATTCGAGAGTCTCTTTCCACCAAAGCTTTCATAGTATTTGAGTTAGGGGTTTGTTTCTAAAACAATTGCAATTTATTAATGCATATTTGCATATGTCTAAATTAATGTTTATAGACAATGTTTATTTTTTCACTTCAACAGTTTCAACTACTTGAACATGTTTAATAAGCGCTTGTTATACAAAATATTTGTTCAGTAAAAAAATGAACTATTTTTTTTATAAAACTAGTCGGCGTGTTTTTTTAATTGTTTTTTAACGGTTTTTGGCAAAAAACTCGAAATCGAGTCGATGTCCCCTACCTAAAAATTACATATTCGAATTTTACATAAAATTACGAAGAAAATAGTGTATCATACTTGCAATTTGATAGGGGTCGACTTTTTTACACTAATATGGTTAGGGTGTATTAAAAAACTCGTTTTTGTGAATGGCCCTAAAATCTAATGGAGGTCGACTGCTCTGTAACTGAAAAATCTGGATCTTATTGCCCCGTCTTAAGTCTTATTTACATCAGTGAACCGGGAAGTGAACCCGGTAGATTTTTGTCTCGATTTCGTTAAATTTCGTTTCTGAAATTATTTCTGTACCTGAATCGTTCCAGAAACATAGGTAATCATTATTTGTTGAATCATTTCAAAGATTAAATTGACGCATGTAATAGTTACATTATAGTTATTTTTACAACAGCCGAAAGTGTAAAGTTCGAGGGGTGAAAGCATCATGTCGAAACGGAGAGGATTAAGTTTGGAGGAGAAGAGGAACCGGATGCTCGACATATTTTACGAAAAGAAAGACGTCTTCCAGCTAAAGGTATTCACAATTTATAAATTAGCCATAGTTCTCCAAAAACAAAAATGTCGAAGCTGAAGTTTTGAAAATTTCTGTTGTAGGAACTGGAAAAAATTGGCCCACAGGAAAAAGGGATAGTGTCTCAATCGGTAAAAGACGTTGTCACTAGTCTTGTGGACGATGGATATGTGGAAAGTGAGAAAATAGGGACTTCCATATATTTCTGGGCATTCCCTAGGTAAATTATATGCTAGAAGGAAGTTGAAAGTTCAAGTTGTGGTTGAATGAATATATTTAAGAATTAACAATTTCTGTACTACGTTTATTTAGCAAAGCTACTCAAATCCGCAAGCGAAAGTTGGATCAACTTGGTGATAAAGAAAACGATGTGCAGAATAGAAATGATGAGGTTGTTCATGAAGCCAAGAAAGCGAAGGTAAATAATTTCAAACCTCTGGCTTTATAATTGTATTTCAAAGTCACCAATCACCATATTTTTTGGTTTATATAGATTAGTCGCAACGATACACCAGAACGGGAGGAACTCATTGCCAAAACAGTTCAACTCAAGACGGAGCAAGAGAAGTTGAAGAAGCTCGTGGAGCAGTATCGAGATTCGGATCCTGAGATTATCGAAAAAGAGAAAAGTGACATTGAGGTATGTCTTTTCAATCGCACTGAACCGGTTATGAACATCATAGTGGTTCCTTAAAAAATGTAAATTATTCGGATTATTTTGTTATAGGACGCAATTGCTGCAGCCAATCGGTGGACAGACAATATATTTTCATTTCGAAATTGGGCAAAAAACAAATTCGGTTGTGAAGAAAGTCAAATCAATCAGCAGTTTGGGATTTCAGATGACTTTGATTACGTTGAATAGAAAATATTTAAGTACTAAATGTATGCCGCATCAATCTCTGCTCAGTTCAAAATTCCGGTATAGTGATTATGTTTTCAATTCAAGTTTTCTAAGTAATGATCTTAGCCAAGTTCTTTCATAAAGTTTCATAAATGTGTGTTTGTTTAAATCTGTAACATGTCTTGTATATTGTTGATGGAATAAAAAAAATCAAGCGAGAATATTCAGAGAAATCATTCACTACTCAAAACTGCTTTATTTATTATTCTGTCGATATATTATTCTGTTCGCATTTGACTATCTTTGAAAATAGTAGTTCGCTGAGAGACAATACCAAGTCGTGGTTTATCATAGGGTTCTGGAAGAAACCAGTTATTCGCTCTATTGTCAAATCCAATCGATTTCGTCCCCACATCCAGCGTACCCAAGCTATAAAAATTGATGCAGAAAATGTATTAGTTATAGTAGATAACTATTATTAATCAACTAGTTACCTGGAATTCGTCTCCTGAGACAGTTTTTTAAGTCCGATTCTGTTACAGATTCGAACAAAAGGTCGTCACAAGAGTCTGCTTCGGCTTTTAAGGATTTTGCGAGCCATTCCAGATAGCCGAGTATGGCTTCCTCTGACAGAAAGACGTCGATTGTTTCATGTACGTAATTTTCCAGGGATTTCCCACTAATAGACATAAACGTTGACACAGAGGCATTGTGAGGCCGACAATTGGGAAGCCACAACACATCGCAGAGAAGTTGTGTAAGGGCTGCAGCTAAAGGATACGACGAATTCACTGATCCTTCTTCGACAGGATCTAAGAAAAGACTCATAAACATTAAAATTGTTCACCAGAAAATATTCAGAGATCGTTAAGTTTTTGATTCTAACCTTCTGGAACAATATCAGGATTATTTAGTACGTCAGGATCAGTAGAGCAATTTTCAAAGGAATTCTCTAGCTCTTCACTAGTGTGACGCTTGCCGAATTTCGGGACTAGTGTTTCGATCCAATTTGGATCCTTAACGTCATTATATTTCATACATTGGATTGTTACTGTCGTTTAATATTCTATAATGCATGTCGATTGTTAGATTTAAGTAAAATTGTCATTACCGGGGGTGAATTAGCAATGATTTCCTCGGGTGAGAGTTTTTCATGAAATTGGAAGGACGGAATGGTGGAATACTCTGGTTTATTCTCCTTATCGACCGGAGTACTTGCCTCGGAATGTGGTGGGGTAGGCTCAAAACTAGGAAGAACGTCTCTAAGGGAATTCATGACCCCAGTGAATTTTCTCGCAAGCTGTGTTTTTTTATTTAAAAAAAAACATAAATGCTTATGAATTTATTCTAAATCCTGGTAGAATTGTTCACTTCAAATTATTTAAGTACATTACCTTGTCCAGTCTATCTGAAAGAAGATGTTTGGGATCATGTACATCTAAGGGATCTAATGAAAATCCATCGTCTCCATAAGCCATAAACTGAAGCACTTCACGACTTGAAACAAAGAGTTTGGTTTGGTTCATTTTCATTTAACAATATTAAACAAAGCTTGTTCAAACTACATACAAAATAATTTGTGTGTAAGAGTGTGTGCTAATAAAATTTGCTACTTTGCCGTTTGTTTAAAACCAATTTTACGATTGACTATTAATATTTGGCATAACTTTTACCTGGTACCAAGTACTGGGTGATAACAAAGCTGTTGCAGATAACGTTCTAACATTGATTTTCTAGTAGCTGCAGCGTCCGCTTTTGAAAACGATAAATTTAGCCAGCGATTTGGGGCTTTGACCCCCTTCAGATGAGGTTTCCAGATCGTGTGCTCCTCTAATTTTGATTGAAGAAGCAAGAATTCTTTAAACCTTCTTTTCACTGTAGTTGTTCTCAAAATTACTTTTGGTGGTTGATCATCAAACTTTTCATCAAAGTATACTCCCTCATACTGCATGAGTTTGTAAATTCACATTAAATATTTAAAATTAAGGATAATCATTAAAAAAAACTGCAAGCTTTAAAACGGACATACCTGAATACAGTAAAAATCATATTGACTATTCGTACCAGAATCATTACATGATTCAACCTTTGGTATAGCAATATTGAAAAAGTAGCATTTCAGCTCATGAACTTGTTTATTAGATTGGTTTGTCATCATTTGTCTAAATAGAAATTAATCAACAATTTGAATTAAGACTCAACATTGAATTTAACTTAACAATGTGTACGTACTTTTGATTGGAAGAATTTATGCTAATTCCGTGATGAATCAAATCGGACAAATTGATGTCTTCCAATGACTTTAAATTATCTTCTGTCATATTTTCTTGACAAACTTCGTTAGGGTCAGGAGATGCACAGGAAGAAATATCTGACTGAGATTGATCCTCAGTCCCCAAAGAATTTAGATTTTTCTTACTATCTCTTTGTTCCAATAGGGATCGAAGTTTTGCAATACTTGTCGCAAAATCTTCAGGTTCCTCGTAAACTGGAGACCGATTGGGTTTTTTGTCGAATTCCCAGTCGCCCTTTGCAATCTGTAACTCGTGAGTACAACTTCTGTCCCCTCGTTGTGAATCCACTGCTCCGTCCACTGACAATGTACCCGAATCCAAAAGATGATTTGGTTTCCGCTTATTTGCCTCATCGAAAGAATAGTAATGCGTTGGTGTAGAACTTCTAGCCGAGTTATTAGATTCTTTTTCATGACCTGCACTGAAAGACATACCCTGTGTAGTTTCGTTCAAAGGACATTCGTCGATTATTATGGATTGCGAAAAGTTATAATTTGCATTTGCGGTTAACGTTTGCTCTCTGTCTAGGTCCGTTAGCACCTCTGTTGTAGGCTGCTCAGGATGGATATTTGATAGTTGTTGATTACTTTCTTCACTCGAGTTGTCATCATTTTCAGTTGGTATTGAAAACCCGAAAGTTGGGGCGTGGTCTAATCGGTAACTACCAGGAGGAAGAAGGGGCAAAGCGGTTGTTGGGATTATACCGCTTAATGCTGTAGATACGGATGTAGAAATAGTACCCCCATGATGACTTTTGCCCCGTCGGATACAACTTTCTCCAGTAACTTTCTTCTTTTCAAAATACTCTCTCTCAAACTCATTCTGTTGATATTGTTTATCTTCAATCAACAAATCCTGTTGTGCAGTGTCCTTCCCAAAAAAGTACCTGTCATCGTCCAAGTCGTCTTCAATTTTGTCTGTCGAATAAATTTGCGTTGGAGGCGTGATGCCAGATGCGCTATATTCGCTTTGATTGGGGGTTTGCAGGGCTGAGCTGATCTCCCCTGGAAGATTTTTTGGTGACCTGTCTGGCAAGGGGGTTGCAGGAGCAGAACTGTTTTGACTACTACTTCCTGCCAATTCTGCTAATGCACTGCTTGATGAGAGAATAGTTATGAGATTACTGTTTATCCATGAAGGTTGACAGATGAAGTCGGCATAGTATAGAAAAAAACTTTTGACAAGAATCCCTGACAGAAATTGACATAGAAGCGTTGATTGAAGATCTGGAATTACGAGGTCTTCCAAAAGCTGACAGATCATGTGCTCATACCGATTCGAAACTTCAGCAGGGTCTTGTAAAAAGGGGTGTACAAATCTAATCCAAGAATAAAATCAATTTACTCTTACATTTTTTATAGATTTTTTTATTAAAAATACTGGATTATTAAAAGTAGTGAGAATTTACTTGAAGCATTTTAAGATGCTTTCCGAAGTTGACGCACACTTATCCGAAGCATCACAATATTCTTTCCAATGAAGGTGGACAGTTTGAATGGCCTCTTTAGCCAACTCTGTCCTATCGACCTAATTAGATGTTAAAAAATAAATCATATATCTAGTTGCAAAACATGTATATTTTATAATCTAAGTTTAAAAATAGATATATTCAAGTGTACCTGTCGAGCCTTCTCACCAAATTGCTGGAAAACTGAGTGCAGAATTCCTTTGGATTGCTTTAGAAATGTTTTGTTACTACTAATTTTCGTATACCATGGGGCAATGTATTCGTCAAGAATAGCCTCAATCACTAAATCCTTTTGAATGCTTATCCTAATAGACAACTCGTTTTCATTCAACTTTTCCGATTGATTTTTCAGGGTGTCATTGGTCCGCAGCGTTTCTTTTCCATCCCCATGTTGAATTATTTGGGTTATTGGAAGGAATGTGAGGTAGCTTCGAAAACGTGTCAATCCATTCGGCCTTGAGGACGTACCAGACTGTCCATTTGACTGCTTGGTTAAATACGTGAAGAGAAGCAAAAGGGCGGAAGTGTAAAGAACGAAGAAGGTCAGAAGAGTCCAGGAAATGTCATCCAGCAGTCCATAATCGATTATTGCATGTTTGCCAGCAACGCTAAAAAACAGACCTGCTGCCCCATAGACGACCCATCTCCGGTCAAACGCTCTTGTGACTAGGATCTTGTCTTGGTCTACTTCCTTTCTCCCTTCTCCCTCCGTCATTTAGATTCTGAGACCTTGCAACTCCTACATTAATTTACAACAAAACACATACACTATACATAATTTATTATTTGTTTTGAGATGTATACACGTGGCTTTCAACAGTGTTAGGTATCTATACATATTATATAGAGGATTGCATATGAAAAAAATTGACATGATTAAAAGATAAAAGAAAGTCCGTTCGTGCAAAGAAACATATTACTTGACAAAATACCACTTAATTAAATAGAATATGTAGGGACGAAGATTGTCGAGGATGCCATGCATAATGAAATTACTCTAATGTTATAAGTGTGTGATTGTGTAAATAAATGAGATGATTTAGTTTGGCGATAACTTCATTTGCCTCTCCAAAATTGAATTATGGTTGAGGTTGATAGTAAAGTGAAAGTGTTGGCTATCATCTACCTCAAGTAAAGAAGTGAAAGTAATATACATGTACATACATTCATGCCTACTACTTACTACTACATATATATGTAAATTGTAAGGCATCTATCAAATACACCACAAAATCTACTGCCACTCTAAAACATGTACACAAGATGATCTGTTGAATGAAGTGTGGAGTTTGATGTAAAGTTGTTTTTTTGGATCAAGTTAGGATCGGAAAGTATAAAATCAGACTTTACCCTGACCCTGATGATCAAAGATGGACAGTATTTGCTCCTTTTAAGCAGTTGAGAGTGGACCAACTCCATAATAACGATTTGAAATGATGAAATTACAAATGGAGATATAAATTAGAGCTAGAAAAATGATAACGTCGGTTGAAGCTAATGGCTGGGGAGAAGCAGCTGTGGGGATAACTGACTGACTGGGTACGTAGTTTTTGGTTGGTGGAAAGGAGAAAGTATGGAATACCAAAATCCGGATTTATTTGGAATTCATACAACCCTGCTTCTACTGCTTGGTATGTTGCTCAATGAATAGAAACATGGAACGATGGAACAACTACAACCTCATCATGTCATCATGAGCATATGACCAAAATCTCAAGGTTCTTTCCGGGAGAAAGCCAAACACAGCTTTCTGTAACAACCGGTTGGCTCCACATTCCCATTTCCCCGAAACTTTCTCTCCTTTCCCTGATTTATCCCTCGTTTGTATCTATATTGCGAAAATAGCCCTTTATACACCAAACCTAAAGATGGGGCACTGGGGCTCCGTCATCTTCTGCGGATTTAAATTGGCTCTATGAAACGGATAAATATTATGATTCATGATACTTGCCATTTCAGTACATTAGATGTTAAGTATCGATGGGATGAAGATTTAACGAATGTCTTAAGGTCTCAAAATTAAAAAAAAAAAATTCGGTTAGTCCTCCGGTCCATGGTAATTTGGTTGTAATTATTGTTGCAAAAGGGGCTATTTAAATAGTGGAACAAGCAAATATGAGTGCAGTTATTCATACACACAGAACATCAATAAGATACTCAAAAAATTCATACTTCGATCTTATCTCCAGCCTAAATTGAAAATAAAACTTTTAAAGCCATCAGCATTGGTCAGTATGTTATTTTGTAAAATAAAATGTAGACGGCTTAAAAGTTTTACTATTTATGGTCTAAGCTTTTCATCGTATAAATTTTGCTTTTTGAATGAAGTTTCTTTTGCCCTTAAACTATTGAGGAGTTGTAATATTTAAAACTTATCGGCTAAATCTCCCTTAAGATTAGGATAACTTCATAGTCTTAACTATACATATACAGACATATTGGAAATTGACTTCTTCCTTAGGGTATAATGTTCAATCGGTGTGTCCGACTCCACACAAGTATAGATTATTCCTCAGCACAAGTTTCGTGTTTCTCGTGGGAAAGAAAAATGGTTAAGTATTGTTGGGATTAGTCTCGCTAAGAAACGGATTAGAGTTGAGCTTCTTGTCTTGAAGATACTCATAAAATATCTTCCCCTAAAATCACTCGACTGTATAGTCACCTATGATGATGATCGTTTCTTTACTTGTTATCTCTTGAGCATCTATGATTTTTGAATCTTTCAATTATTGTTTCCTCTTCCCTACTTGGATTAGTGATAAGAATGTTTGCATCTGTAAGGAAAGCTAGAAAGCCAATATAAGTTTTTATCATCATAATACTTCTTCAAAGGTTTCGAGAAGAAAGACTTGTTGGAAAAATAAATTATTTAAAGCATTTTGTTCAATATGAATATGAATGAACTTAACACAGGAAGATCCTTCATGGTTTCGTACAACAAGCAATCTGGATCAAGTCAATCTTAATTGTAATTAGGGTTATCTCAACATCCATCAAGATACAAGATATATATATAAATACATATCTACCTATGAAAAAAGGCATGTAGCATGTTGCCTTGGGCTGGACTCTTTAATCCCATTCATCATTTCTATTTCAAATTCAAGTCTAAAACAAGAATGGGTTTTGCAGAAAGAAGACTTGTCCGATAAAGTGCAAGCCACATTCCTCAAATGAACTGAAATCCATGGTCTGTGGCAAACTGATCCTATCTAAACAGACACCCGTCTTCCAGTCGCAATTTTTTATACGCATCTCACATCTTTATCAAACTTATTTATGAAATTCTCTGTCCGTCTACTCAAACTATTGAACGAGTCTTTTTTGAATATAGTTTTAAGCTACGTGTTCGAAGATGGACAAAATCAGTCAAGGGATCAAAAAGTACTCGCGGATGAGGCAAATTGAGACTTTCTGTAAAATTATTAACTTAAAAATTCATGATAAATGATACTGAACCACACCCACAGATATTGTGTATCTATTAACACCCCAAGCTTATAACAGATGGTTTTGAAAACCTTCGATACGTGGGATTACAACGATTTATTTTAATAGACACTACTGCAATGTGTTTATTGGAAATCAGAAGTCAGTCTTTCAGTCATTCGTAGATTTTGATTTGCATTGATCTATTTTTTCGTTTCGATAATAATAATATCAATCAATCAAACCTCAGGGTTGAAGAACTGTTCATTCATGAAAATGGCGCATTATGAATTTTCTCTAGCCTGTTAAAGGTAAGGTTTACATGATTGCTTGGGAAAAAGACTAGACGGCTTGAAAAATGTGATGGGTTGGATTTCCTAATTATATATATAAAAAAAACAGATCCGCCGACCTGGACCTGAATTGAATTCTAAATACAATCCATTTTAGTTGTTAGGCTAATGTAGCAATGGGTGGAAAGTGTATAGTCTTCTTGGATGTTCTGATAAATGTTCCGGAAGACCTGATTAGATTATGACCCCAAGGAAATGAGAATTGATAGTTGATGACGTGAAAAACTATGGACCTGTACGAGAAAGCAGAGAGTTATAAAGATGAAAGAATGGCAGGGGCGTAAAATTGATTTGGTATCTATATAGAGATTTGCGCATTCGGTTGTTCCATTAAGAATAGCATGAGATTCGTTTAGATCATATTTGTGGGAGAATGTGGGAGTAAAAGCTATTCATTTTGATTACAAATTTTTGAAACCTCTGGGTTTGTTTTGTCCCAGCGGTCCTTGAGTAGAGGTCAAAGTGTATGATTGTTATGAAAATCATGTATCTGTTTACCCGAATTGTAAAACTCCATGTAACAAGTCAATGAGCTTAGAAAGAACTGTGAAGGGCAGAGATATGTATTTTAGAGTGAAAAGGAATGATAGTTATTATGATACCACTGACTGGCAACTAGTTGAGTGTGGTCCACAACAGCTAAGACTTGACTGCTTGCTCCACAATACACGTGGATATATATTAGGAAGTGTAAGTAGAGAAAAAGGAGTCAGTTTGGTTACAGATCTCGACCGGACAAGTAATGATCGGTCGAATGAGTGAAACAAAGAGAAAGTTATCCAAGCGGTTCAATTTTTCATTGGTGTTGGTGGTTGTTGTTGTACTCGTGAGTTTCACCATGTAACAGTAGTAGTAAAGTAACTTCATTACCGAACTGATAATAGTAGTTGAACAAGTTCTTTAGCCTCGGATATCTGCATCAACATTTGCTATCCGTAGCTTTCCTGGTCAACCATAACAACCTTTCCGCTCTTCCGCCGCGGTCCACCGAGTTTGATAGTGAGCCTCGCTCTTCATAATTGCTAACTTCATTCGCATCAGTTACTGCGCTTTGTCTAACAACCGGCTTGGCTCGAGCCATCATTTATTGAGCTAGACCTTCTCATCCTCCCCCTCACGGGGCCATCATATTTATTTATCAGATTTTCTCTCATTCATTCCTTGCTGACACAGCCAAAGACCTCATGAAAATTATGGACAGTTCCGTGATCATCTGTCTCTTCATGTCCTTCTGGGAATCAGGTAATCCTCCTTTTCATAATATTTAGATCTAGAATCTAGAGTGAAGGTAACAAATATCCCATAACGAACGGTTTGTGTATTCTCAAATAAGTTCAATGGATTTCCATAAGAAAAGGTGGTTGCTGAAGAACAAGAGAGGAATTGATTGTGGCTTGGCAGTTTGTTACACAGTAATTATACATGAGAGTAGGTGTCTAACCAGCATGAATCCACGGCTGGATGAGCCGTACTCCTTTGAAGCACCAGATTGTAAGAGCAATCAAATTGTAACGATTGAAACAACAGAACAACTGCTGGTGGCCAGTACATAGCGCCCGCACTACTCTAACTAATTCCAACTCGTCGTAATACACATCTCATTTTTTTATTAGCACAATACGCTCTTCTGCTTCGAAAATTCTAATGATTTTCATGATCCCCCTTTTTCTTCTTCGACGAGTAACGTGCTTCCACATAATTTTATTGAGCATTATTAGACATCGAATCCAGTCAGAATATTATAGTAAGTGTGGTCCATTATAGATAGGTCCTTTGAAACAGTCAGATTACCAAAAAACATATGGATCATAAACCAAAACAGACAGAAGTCCTTTGCAACCAACCAATTCCTCTTAGACATTGAATAATCCGTAGTAATTCAGTAATTCCACACGCATAACCACTTCTTATTTGATACGTTGATATTTATCTGTGAAAAGCTGTCATCGTCAACACATCATCGATACAGTATATAAGAAGTATCGACATTAAGATTATTGACAAAGACCCAGGAACTGTTTCATGCATATATCAGTATACAATACTTAATGAACAACAGACATTGTGTAAATAGTATTGTTAATTATGTGAAGTAAACATTTCCTTCTAAATTTATTAGTTTTCAATTTGAGAACAAACGATGCATAGAAAAAGGCCAGATCATCGGATTCGGATTACATGTCGGCAAACTTTTGGAATCATTGGTAACGAGAATAATAGGCCAAGCTAAAGATCCGTTCGTGGGCATGTGGTTCTGTTTATATGAATTTCAAGTAAGCGTTTACAAGCCAACTGCTGTGGGGAAAATCCTTTTGTTTAATCCGGCACACAATCAGTTGTTCAATATGCGAATAATAATAATAATAATAATATTAGACTGTTTAGTAAAGTCGATGAGTTGTGTATATCGACTGTACACAGACTGCTTCTGTTGGCTGCTGCGAAGAATACTGTAGGAGGATAGGATATCAATACCACCAAACACTTGATAAGTATAAAAAATGTGAATTGAATATATATATATTCTATATTTAAAATTCATATTAGTGTGTCCCGTGAGTTTTCAAAGGACCACACATGAAAAGGAGCTGGTTAAAATTCAGTCGTACAAAAATACAATAGAAAAGTTGCTTTGACTTTATGCAATTCTCGATTCTGTCATTTCTTCCTAGTTTATTTTTTATACCAATGGAGATCTGTTGACAGTATTTTTCTCTTGACGTGAAAAATAGTTGTAGATAAATAAAAATAAGGTATATTATTACTCTGCTCTTCTTAATCCTCATGGAGAGCTCGATTTAGCTGAAAGAGTTGGAGATAACGAGTTGCTTATATACTTGAATAAAAGACTACAAAGGTTTCTCAGGTCACTAATTTAGCTTTACGATAAAGACATGCCTCTGCTCAATTGTCTATCTTCATGTTATCTTTTTTCACAGCTTTTGGACAAGCTAATAATACTTTAATAAGATCTTGATTAAATCACCAGCTTGTGTTATAACTTGTAACGCATTCTTCCCTCTTGAGTAATATACCTTGCATATTAGCATTCATATCAAAGGAACGGAAATGCGTGCTTTTTAGGTTCGTTTGGAATAGATCTTACAAGATTCAACATTCTAATAGACTCCTGTCTATTCGGTTTACAACCCTTAACCCTTATCACATATACCATACATCAGACTTCTCATAATATTATGTAAGAGTCATAAGATTTTTTTTTGTAAATCTAGGCAAATTTTTTGAATGAATCTCGTTACACTTGCATACTCCCGTTAGTCCCGACTCTGTAAATGAAACTTGGTTTGTCCAACCAAAGTGACATTATTAATATTATGAACAATCTGTCACATTTTTTTACACGTACATCCATCTTTTTAAAAAACGTTCCTTTGATATCCAAAAATGTTATGAAAGTGCAGAATAAACTTTTAATAATAATATTGCTTGTCTGATGATTTCGACTGGCAATTATTTTCAAAGATATGCTGTGCTTAGTTTTTTAATAAACGTAAAGCCGGCAAACTTTCTCTCTCATTCATATTCTATGTTTGTGTTTTGCGTAGGTCGTTAATAAATTATAATCAAATAGGAGATCAATGTCAGATGACCCTGAATCTAAAGGCTAGAAAGAGGTTGGACTGTTGGCCTTATGAATAGGTGGAAAGAAAGAGGAAACAGAAATGAAGAATGATGGAAAGTTCTGAAAGGATGGAAATATTATTACATTATAGTGAAGTTTATTTGGAATTGCAGCTAGACCTAATGTTATTTTATATCTATCGTTAAGATCTAATGGTTTGTGTACCACGATTAGAATGATATTCTACTACTTTTCTCGGGCTAACTAACCTAAAGTTTTGCGCAGCCTTGATTCCAAGAATCGATCTCTGCAACCCAGTCAAAAATAAAATTGTATCGGATTTGTGTACATTATATTGACATTATATTATTTTCTTCTTTCTCGTGCATTCATGCATTCATGATAATGAATACATCCCGCAGTGCTTTTCTTCTATTATTATACTATGAGAAGAGCTGTATTATTACAAAACTTGCAGCCATTCATGTTTGTCTAATATGTATGTGTAACTTGACTACTTCTCTTTCGGTTAGGTAAACCCCTAAGGTAAACAATATATATTTTATCGTGTAATTCCTTCTGAATGTATTTCATAGACAAACGATCTTAGTTAGAAGATGTTTGAAATCAGTCAAACCCATCTTGCTTACACAAAGAAGGAAGGTGTGTTTTGTTGGACAGAGATCGACATCATCAATACAGGGACAAAAGGAAAGGGCCATTGATACTGAAACTGAAACTAGAGCAACTGCTTTCCTTACTAATTACAACATGTCAGGTTCTTCCTACATAGTGTAAACGGACACAATATGCTTTGTCTCTTTTATTACCAAAAACGAGTAAAATGTATAAAAGGATACTTTCTCCGGTTTTGAAATATACTTTTGTTAATGGACAAACCATCATCCTTCTTTCATTCAATCTAGAAGGAATACAATGGAATGTTTGTGTTATAAAACGACGTCGTGGTTGTCCCCTTTGATATCGTGACGGGAAGTGACGCGAGCTATTGGGAATTAATGGGCTTTTACGAAAAACACAACAATTGATCAAATCAGCATGACTACCGTCATCCACACTACTTTTTCCTAGCTAATATCCAAATGCTTTACCTTCACTTTCTCCTGTGGATAGCTGGAGAACGCCATTGATCCTTGTTAAAGTAATCAAAAGCATCACGAAAATATTATGTGTTCTGGGATTCCATTAGATCAAACACTGATACAATTTAAATGCTTAATTACCATCTGTAATAATAATTTCTTTCACGTTTATGTCTGACTACTAAAAATCTTTTGTTTTTTCAGTCTTTTTAATTTAAAACATATTGACGACGTGTTCTTGAATTCTTCGCTTGAAGTTTTCGGTTGTTTTATTGTTTTGATAAACCTTTCTACTCGGTCAGTGTCAAAATTGAAATAGAAAAGTAGTCTGAATGACAAGATTCAAAACAAAACGAATGAACAAGGAAGTGAAGCCATTTCAAAAGAATTAAATATGTGGGAAGCGATTGTCTGGACAAAATAAACATGAACCCAACAAAATTCTCAACAAAAGATTTGAGAAAGTAATGGGTTCAGACTTTCTCTCATAACACAATAACAGTCTCCCATTTGGTCCTCAACGTAACTGTTCTAAAAATTTCTTATCACCTGAATTTTATCTGCGTATTAATTTAGACCAACGTATGGATCATTCAGCCTACACTGGGTATTATGTAACTTGAGTTATTATGAACCCAGGCATTTACTAATACAACAACAGGAAATAGCTGTGTATCTACCCACGCATTATAACAATACAAATAACATGCAAAAAAATCACATACATATCATACGACTCTTAATGGTACAAGTAAACCCGAACGCTTAACCATTTAAAAGGGAAAATATTCTAAGATTCTAATAGTAAGAAACAAAAACCTAAATGTATTATATGCTGAGTACATTTGAGGTGACATTAGATAAGTGTCTCTGTTTTTTCTCCACTATGCTGTGTTATTAGATAATTCATAATCAGAGCAGTTAAATTAAAAGGGAAAATTAATTCATTGGGCTAATGGGGACAAAAATAGGAGATTGTAGTATGAAAGCGTATATGATTAGCTGTAGGGATTTCGGGCAAACCCTTCAGTTCTCAGAACTGGCGGATTCAACTGCTGTGACTGAGCGATTAGGTAAAGTTGCAGGAGTGTTAATGCTTCTGACAAAGTATTAGAGAGAGAGACGTTGATACAGACTTTGTGAAAATGATTTCCAAGTAAAGGTAATATCAACAGTTCGAATAAGGACCATATGACATTTTCTGCGTACTCGGTGAGTATTTCAAGTTTATTAGGGTATCGCGTGTTGGGGTGAAATAACATGTTTTACACCCACCTTAGCATCGATTGGCCACGGGGGAAAAGATTAATCTGGTTGTCCATAGTTTGCTTGATAAGAGCTTTAATATATACACTCACAGGTACAAGTATAATAATGAAGCGTGACAATGTAACCTTTTCTTACAGGATTGGCCATCTACTTTAGCCATGGTGGCAGTAGCGTAAGCCTTTCTCCGGGATTTTGGCCGGAAAACAGGACCATTCATGTACTGAAAGCTATTCTCGAGCCTGATGACTCAGGTCGTATACTCTACACCATCTCTTCGAAAAGTCAAGACCTTAATTGTCCTGACCTTTCCATTCATCCAGAATTCGGATCCTTATCTATACTTCCCTGTCCCAAGTGCAACAATGGTCAGTGTTTTCATAAATTATTAATCTCTTTTCACATTATTCTAGTCTAATTTCCATCACAATACTGACAATAGTGACAATACTGATAATAAGCTCTTTGTCCGCTTTATAGGTTCTTTGTCGCTCAATCTTTGCTTTAAAACAGCCTTCTCTCTCTCTCTGCCTTAAACAATTCTGAGAAATATGTTTTCCTCACTACAAGAAAACTAACTATCTGGATAGAAAATTTGACTGAAATAATATAATCTTTCATTATCATATTGACTAAGCCGGATGTAATTTAAAAACATGCATATAACGTAGCTAAGTAAATAAGAATCAGGAAGTCATTTTTATTAAACTACTGGACAGTGGCTGGAATAATTAAATACATTTTTGTTAAATAAACATTCCATAGTTGTTGTAAACATTTGTTCGTTTCCAATCTAACCTGTTATAGTCACATCATGACGTGACATAAAAGAGCTATAAAGTATCATTAAAATCAACCTACTGAACAACAACACTAAAATATCTTGACTTGCTTTCAACCTGACTGCTTCTAATCGGGTGCTTCCTTTCGTTTATATGTAATTGACGTCTTTGTTTTTCTTCTTAAATTCTCTCTTAAAGAACTGTAAATAAGGTTGCACGTGCCATTTTTCGGATATTATTGATACATTGTATGATTTTATGCAAAATACAGACACATGGGCTCAAGACAAAGGGATGAAATGTAGCTATAAAGCAGTTGCAGAATTAAAGGGAAAACCTGGCTTGCGAAATGTGGGCAAAGCTGAGTTGCGATTGAAGTTAAACATGACTTCATTAGTGGCAATGAATCCTATTGCAGAAGATTGTTCTCACCTCCCTATAGTAAGCAATTATGCGGTGATTAACGTTTGATTAACCAAGGGAGACGAAGAGGTTACATATTTTCTAATTTATTCTGTTACTGTTTTTCATCCTAGGAGACAATTTGTTTTGCGGGTTCCGTAGTCTTAAACATTTCAGTCATGGAAAACAGCAACTCTTCGCTCTTAGCAGTTCTTGGACAGCTTAATTATCCGTGTGGAACATATTATCTTGATTACAAAATCAAAAATTCTGAGGGTAAGACCTTTAACTGTTTATCCCAATTCCCAAATTATATGTAAACATTTGACCGTACTTGATGCAACGTCGAAATTGGTTAAGTCATGAGTTACAGTAGATCATATAAACTCATGATTGTTTTTTGCATTTTGAGTGTTTTTTATTAAAATGGTTTTTAATTATTAGAGAAAGCGAATAACAACAAACATTGTAAAATACTAGAAGGAACTCGATCTACGTCTCACATTTGGTAAATGACAGAGTTTCAAAAATAGACTATTTTTTAGTATTTATAGAAGAATGATCGATTTAAAGAATTTATAGTTGTATATAGTAGAATTGGTTGCTTGATTGGTCTCAAATTTTCCAGATTTCTTTACCAAGATTAGTGTCTGAAGCTTACAAAAAATACGATAGTTAATATTAGCATATGTAAACGGTTAAAATTGCAACCCAGAGTCTTTTATTCTAAAGAAAATATGAAACATAAAAAATGTCAGGGTATTTATGAAACAACCTTCAAAATATTAATAATGCTGCATTAAAGTTATCCCCTATAAATAACATGTTAAAAAACATTTTATAGCCTCTGTAGATGTTTTTTGACAGTACATACTTCCATTAAAAATATTTTCATAAACAGTTTTAAGAATGGTTGGATACACTGATGTAATTAAATTAGAATTTTAGAAATGCTTATAGAACATTTTTGATTTCAACAGTTGTGTCGATTAGTAAGCATGAGAGTCCATCATCATCTTTCTTCGTGTGGAGTCAACCTTTTTTGGATAGAGAGATGAGAGAATCCTATAACTTTTCTGTCGAATGTCAGTTGACATCAAAAGAAACTTCAGAGGTGTACGATTCTGCTACATTGCCAGGAACACTTACAGTCTTGGACCAGGATGACAACCCAATTGAATTCCTGGATGGATCTCAGCATGTCACCGTTTTTATATCTTTTTCGCAACAGGAGAACAAATTCGAACCGGTACGTAAAATATATTTTTATTCATAATAATAAGCCAGTTGCCATAAAGTTCCCACTGTCAAAACGGTTTAGATACATGCACTAGGATTATAGGACTAATGAAATTGCTGACTTTATTAACTAATTTAGAGTTATTTTTTTAATAGGGGTTTCGATTGAACCCTCCCGACCATAATGAGCTCTTTGCCTACGATAAAGACACACTTGAAGCCAACAAGTTTACGATAAAGAGCCTCAATGACACTAAAGAACTGTTGGAATTCGAAATGAAGATTTACAAGAGCCCACTCACAAAAATGGATTCATCTGCAGTGCATTACAAAATAAGTGAGTCGTTTTCCAACTCACAAGCTACCTCATCATCAACCGAGTTTCGTAGGAAGAAGGTTTCTAATTGCTCGTAAATAAATTTTAACAGAATTGTCAAAGAAGGTGACATCAATGCATCCTTGGGATGGACTCTATTGTGTGGTTGTTCAAATTACGGATATAACTCTTGTAATCCAGCACCCAGCAGTAAGTTGTCTTTATTACTTCGTACTATCTGTATTCAACCTATTTACTTCCTAATAGCTATTAAAGGCCGTAGGTAGTAGCGTTTTCATTAGTCA
>JAQGBQ010000351.1:0-24455 GCA_034698485.1 Vertagopus arboreus | reverse complement strand
CTTGGAACGCGGAGATTAACTACACACAACTTACAAATCATAGCAGCGTTAGATTGTATATAATATTTTGAAAAACAATAACATGGTCAAGGATGATATGATTATTAAAGGTGTTGACGGAAGTCGAAGCAAATAACTATATAGAAAGAAATACCAATCAAGATAGGAAATAAGTTTAAAAAAAACAAGCCGTAGTCACAGCCCCAAAGCTTAATCTGCAAGTTACGTCTATATGGATCATGGCGAGACAAACATATTGTATTCTTCGTATGGTTTTACCTTTATAGACTTGTAGATTTTTTTTATTAGATGGACACGAGGCCAATGAAGCTTATTAAACTTGGCTGTCACACTCCCACAGCACAAGAGTTTCATTATACTTACACTAACACTGGATTATGAGAATAAAGTTCAAGTAAACAAAAACATTCATCAATTATACTATTATAGTTTGTTTTTGCCCATCTCCAAAACTTGTACAACCTGCTTTGAAACTCAATTGTTTTAAATTATGAACTTGGCACATCAATTGAAATTTCTTAATATTATCATCAATCCATCTGTCAATCTTTAATTCTCTTAATCTCAATTTAAAAATGTCAAAATCAAAGATAAGCTGATTTAAACCCACGCCCTACATTTTTGTAATAATCATTTAAGCTTCTGTTTTTGAAGACTTCTATCCTTACTAATTGTAAACAGGGCAAGTGTATGTATATAGGAGCTGTGGTTTTGGCAGACAGTATGTCTTTTTTAATTACACATGTAAATAAATTAATATTCTGAACAAAGTCCTAAAAGGAGACGTACATATTTTTGTATATTCTCTAGTGTTTAGATTTTATCACACACCGCCGCTATAGTGTGACCTAATACATATTGACATGACATGGTATCAGTGAATGACGGAAAAGTTTTGAACCTCCGTTTACTCGGTGTCATTCAAGTCGTTGATCAGTCAACGAATAGATAGATATCATTTTGATATGTGAACTCATAAAAATGAACTTATCAAACTGTTTGTCTCGGAGTTTGATTGACTAATATATAATATGTATAAGCTCGAGGATTTATAAATATCTAAGGCCAAAGTCTTAAATGCCTGTCTTGTCATTTAAAATTTCCGGTTTCCAAGTATAGAACGAACATTTTTTTTAAATGATGCTCCAACCAAATCAACAATGTTGTTTTCAAAACAGGATTCCGAAACTGAGATGTTGTTTTTCATATCTTGTGCATTTGGCTTAATTTTGCAAGGACATAAACAATATGAACAACACTTTAATGGTTCAATTATAATATCAAATATTGCGTATAATACCAGACTTTGACCGGTTTAAATATCAATGATTTTTAATTTCAAGCTTTGTTTGTACGCTCAAACAATTACAATTTATTCACAAAGCATGTCATCATTAATTTACTATATCGAGAAAACAGGTAGGTGACCAAAAGTAAACAAGACCTTGATTAAGAGATGATGACAAAGAGTTAATGTCTATCATAATTATAACGATAGTGCGTAATTCTGGAGGTGAATCCCAATAATGGCCATTATTTTTATTCTTTGCAATAATTACATTTCTAATCAAATTTAAAACCAAATATTGAAGTTTTGCAATATTTAATACTTTATGTAGCCAAAATCTTATTTTCCTAAAATATTATATGAATAAGCTAAAACCTGATAAGCAGATGTAACGCATTTTTATGATACAAGATCAAAGTCCCATTATTTGTTTTCTTTGTGTGCGTGGATAAAATACAGATACAATAATTAGTTTTTGCTTCCAATAAACAAGATCCAAGATGTGTTTCTGCCAAGTCTACTTTCAAAAATCATATAAAAAATACACCCTTCTTGATGAATCCAGAACATCATAAAAACAGTATCCAATCGTCCAATACATTTTGTAAACATCGATATTACGATCTTTTCTCAATGTGACATGAGGAGTTGTCAATAATTTCAAAGGTTCAGTCCTTGTTATTACCATTTGTTTTTTATATTAACTACTAGATTGTTTGCTTGCCTCGAGTTATTGAACCAATCTAACTAATCGTCTATAAACTAGGTTGTATGTACTTGGATATGCGTAGTGTGCGTCTATTAAGTAATGTTGTTTTCCATTCTCTCGGATAACTGTTAGATTACACTCAGCTATGAATGATAATTACGATAAACCTATAATAATATTCCAATACTTTCTAACGAGCTATGTTCTGTTATGCGTTTGTACTTCATTAGAAGGATCAAAGATATAGGAAGAAACAAGATTTTGGCTCGCTACTTACTTAAACCTTCGGAAATAATATATTATTGGCTTAAATACTTGCTTCCAATAACGTATAGAAATTTTGATTTTACTGCAAGGCGTGTATGGTGTGTATATAATATTTATGGTTTATATGACTATGGAGCTCTTTGATAAGAAATTCGACAAAGGCAAAGTGTATGAGACGAATTCTAATTTTCTACACGTGGAGGGAATCTCGACTTGGACTAACATGTTGACTTTGCATGATTACACTACACACATACTAACAACTAATGAAATAGTATAGAGAAGGATAAGCTTGTTTACAATTTCAAGTTTTCAACTCATTTATTTGATAAGACGTTATTCCTCGTTTTCTCAATATGGTTAGTTCATCTTGCTTGACGGATTTTGGATCAAATTTTTCGATTTCCTTGTTATCACCATTACTTCAGATATTCATATGAGAACGATTTATATTACTTTTTGAAATACATTAGAATGTTTTTTTCGAGATAAGCAAACATCATCGACCCCTTTTACTTGATGTCCGTTTTGATTAGATCTACATGTTGATCAGTAGATGACAACTACTGATTTTAAGATGAGCATTAGGCATGGCCTTCATTTATCTCTACACGCGTTTGTTGTTTGTTTTTTAATCCCTTTGAGATTATTTTGATAAGACATTGTAAAGTTCAAATTCCCAAGAGGAAATACGTCAAGTTTCATTGAATTATTAGGTATGTTACATTTTATAGAATCACCATGTGTTAGGTATGTACCTGGTCAGTTCATTGAACGCCGATTATTTACATTAAACAAAACTAAGAATAATTCTTATATTTTATACTCAAATCTTGACTGAATTCGGAAAAAATTAATTTTTAACTCTAGACTGTCTGAAATTGTCCTGAAAATAAGACTCTCAGATAAATAGAATTTAATCTGCCTGCTAAATAAATAGTGTTTAATAATTTGTAATTGTGAGGTTTAATTCTTAGCAAGAGATATATATATTATTATTTGTTGACAAATCTATTAAATATACACCTGTTAAATTTGATTCAACCAACTTCAAAATGTATTGTTATTTTAGAATCATATTTGCAATTGAAAAAAAGCATCCAAAATCTCTTCTGTGGCTATTGAACATTCACAATACGGAAATATTCTTTTAACTATTCTCAGACCAAAACGTAAATTTTTTGATGGAAGGTACGAAATGTTTTTCTTGATATTTAATAAGAAAATATGTTGTTTTTCGGTCAACGGGATTAGGATAAAGTACGATTTATTTCTTCGTAAAAAATCAAATGTTTTTAAAAATAACAACACAAATCACAAATGTTATAATCTCACATATATAGCAATTGATGTTATTGATCTAAATAAACACTGAACGATAACAAAAC
Source organism: Vertagopus arboreus (assembly GCA_034698485.1). NCBI lineage: Eukaryota > Metazoa > Arthropoda > Collembola > Entomobryomorpha > Isotomidae > Vertagopus > Vertagopus arboreus. Next base: position 20,782 of record JAQGBQ010000351.1, on the reverse strand, counting down.
CTTTGACTTGATCGAAAAAGTGAATTTAATAAGTAATCTCAAGTAATCTGTCATCAATTCACATCGGTCACCGGAAAGTTTTTAACAGAAGTATCCAGATATTTTGTAGCTATAAGTAAACAAACAAATGTATCATGCTACAAAAACAGTCTTCGAAGACCTTCTCTTGAATGTAATTCTTTAAATAGTGTTTACTCAAGTTTTTTAAAACTTGTTTTCGATTCGATGCCCACCTGACGAGATTGAAAGCTGTCTATGTCGGTGTATTATTCGTCACCGTAAAGCTTGTTCAGTATTGTCATTTGTCAGATTGCATGAGGTCTGGTCGTGCTTTAATAAAATATCGAACATATAAATCGATATTAAATCGGTAAAGTACTTGGTGGTCTAGTTTGATCATGAATAAATAGTTTCGATGGAATCATTAGGCAATGTAACTATTTACTATAGTTAGTGGTTAAGGAAGCGATATTTAATATAAGTACAATCTACGAACATTGCGTGAAGGAAGATGATAAAAGCTCAGCGTCCTTTAATATAATGTAACCAAACTTTCATAAGTTCAGAGAGCAAAGTAGTTTTTGTCGAACTTAATGTCTGCTATTCCAGAGTATAATATAGCATGAGTCAACATTCAACTTGTTTACTTGAATTTGAATCTAACAAGTTTATAAAAGTCGGGCCAGAGAGGATTTAAACATTTACAGTCACTCCAGTTGCGTAGAAGACCTTGATCAAGCCTCATCTGAATTTCCATTTTCTATTCTACTAACCAATCCAAGTTACTAAAGCAGTCAAAGAATTATTCAGAGAAGCTAGCACCAATAACTAAAGTCTGCATAAAGAGGAGTGTTTAACTCTGGATAGTTGTTGGGTTAGATATTTCGTCAAAGTTACACTCTTCAGAAGCAAATCCAACCTAGTAACACGTTGGGGACGAACAGCCCCAGGACATTTACAGTCAGAAATTCACTTTTTGATCCATTTTTCATAGCCACTGTTTTAATTTTAATTTAAGATTTTAACTCTCAATGAGTTTTAAATTCGAACCACAAAGTCATTTAATTTTAAAAAACATAAGTTCATCTCATATTACGATATTATTTAAAACCCTAGTTGTTGATCGATAAATTTTACTCAATTCTTTTAACAGACAGTAGCTTTATTTGTCAGATATTACCATAAAGAAAATATTAAATTGGCTATAGCTGAACTGGAACTTGAAAGTACAGTAGTAGTAGTAGTCCTTTCTATAATCTCTTCTACTAATCCTAACCGTCTCGTCAATAATACCCAATTTTGCCTAAGGGAATAATAGCCAAAGTAGTACAACTTAAAATATGAAGCTCCGAAGACCAGCATCTACGTTTAAGCCAACAGTGTACAACAAAGCAAAAAAATCAGGTTTTTGGGATTTCGATACTTCACACTTTACTGTCGCTACGGCCGGTAAATTGACCGAACTTACAAGCCATTCCAGGCCATCAGGTTAGTAACTCGTTATTTTCGGTACAAAGTATAACATGCAATCTCAAACATCTTGAATATCATATCAAAAAGGCATTTTTATATGAATATTATATGTGTATCCTCTGAAATGAGTAATAGAAAGTTGATAAGCTTCGAAGAAATGTCCAAACCAAATATTTGCATTTCATATACATTGATTAAATCCTTGGCCATAGTTGTTTGCACAATTGCTGTTATCAGCAACCCAAGGAGCAAAGTGCAGGGATGATATTCTAGGAAGGTCTTTGTGCTTGGGTTAAGACGTCGTATTAATAGACGCCAACCAAAGGAGTAATCGGCTCGAATCAAATTACAAAATTATAAAAGTAATTACTATAATGGAGGAAATTGGATATTGAATTACAAGAACATGGAATGCTCTTGCTTGAAATAAATGAATGTTCTTTTAGACAACCATAAGGCTTAATTGGGATAATTCCTGAATCGTTATTGAGCTTCTGGAGAAATTAACCAATTGGTCTAGGCATTAATGGCCTATTTTCATCCAGAAATTAGCAAGTATTTGCCCATGCTAGTAGTCCAATAAATTGACTTCCGGGGAATCTGTCCTCTCTTCAAAGTGTTATTAAAGTATCAGGGCATTTACCCTGATTAGAAGAAAACAATTAGAAAATAACATTGTTCTTTTCATTTCCATGAAAAGTAATTTGTTTACTTTCAAAACCACCTACTATTAAGAATAGAGCTCAAAAATAGTATTCACAACAAAATACGACGTAAAAACAAAACTTTGTACATCCATACTTGTAAACTGTCCGTTAGAATTTGAAACAAACATAATCAGTTAATCAAATCGATAATCAAACCGGCTTCTGTCGATTATCATGCCATTGATGTACCTAAATACTCTCAAGGTGGCTAGTTGGCTAGATATCAATAACCCTATAATTTATATTAATAAATTAAGATGAAGCACATTATAGAAAAATGAGTCTGTTCGATTATGCTAAGGCTTGTACTCTTTGACTGTTCTTTTCATCTTTAGTTTGATCACATTGTATTTTTACAATGAGAGAGGTTGAAAAACAGCTTGGCCTTAACCTAGCAACAGTATCAGAAGGATGAGATTTTATGTTGAGATGACAAGAGTACTTAGGTGGCTTGTAGTACTAACGAGAAATTTGTTAACAATTCTGTAATGACATGAACATTATATTATTGTTAAAAAAATTCCTGCGATAGAAAAACAAAATAATATATTTACAAATCAAACCTACAGTCATATCATAGAATATTAGATGTATTCAATTTAAATCTGTCCATGCGGTTCATCCGTGATCCTCCTCTAATGTTCTATTTGCCCACTTAATATTGAATGACGAAGGTGCATTAACAATTATCATCTCTCCTCATTGGCAAATGCTTGATTTCTAAATGCAATTTTATTGGACGATGGCAATCACACCCTAATTAGCGTTATAGTGTATACTAATTACTAATTTTTGAACAAGTGCACACTACAAATATTGTTATATTATATTAGGGAGATTTTCTCCAGCCTATTGTTCTTTAAAATTAAAAGTTTTTGTATTAGCGATAGCGTCATGTCGGGTCGATGGGAACGAAATGTCTTTATCAGTATTCGAATGTAATAAAACGTTAATCGTAAATCATTGTTCATGCAAAAATGCCATTCAATTTGGCTTTAAAACGTCTCACATTGCAAAATTTTACAATCCTTCAGATTAGTTTATCTGCCTTGCAAAAATTAAAATTATGAGGATCAATAAAATATCCTTATTTGCTTGTTTTCATCCACGTTCAATGCGGCGATTTTTTTGCAACACTACAGTAGTAGTTTTGAATATTGAATAGGAGTGGAATATAATTAAATCTAATTGCTCATAATACTCCTACAATGCACAATAGTAAGTTCAAGCTCAGCCAGCCGGCTAGAATATTTTATTCTGGACCATTAATAATGTTATGACGGTATATGAATTCAAGGTCACAAAAGAAGTCTGACAATTGATTATACATAGAACATATATGATTTAAAAGTCTACTATAGTATATTAGTTGCATATAGAGTGGTGGATAATTTCAGAGAAAAGTGGATGTTTAATTATGTTTTTTAAAACTACGTTTGTTTTTATTCTACTCCGTAGGAAAAGGACGGTTTGGAAAGCGAGCCTTGTCATTTACGATAGACTACGGAGGTCATTCAAACGATAGCAATTCTAATGACTCTGGTGTCGGGTGCGATTTCCACTCATCAGAATCTCAATTGAGTTGGTGTAGCGAGGACTCCCACTTGGGCAGATCGACGTCCATCTCCAACATTTCCGCTGCATCCATCCCCCCTTTCCCCCCTTCTTCTCGAAAAAGGGTAAGTGTCTATTAATTAAGTCTGTCTTCAATATTAATTGACATTCACATTACTTCCAACCAAGCCGGGTTTTTAATGCATAGTTTGCATGATAACAAGTCAATGGGTATACGAGAGCTGCATAAGACCTGTTTTCTACTAACAACTTTTTTACGTCTTTTTTACATCAGTTTTGCATGCCGAGATGAGCACATTTCGTTCCTGCTAATGCATATTTCAGTCGGAGTAGTAATATAGAAGATTAGGGAAATGTAAACAAAATATGTGCATGACCCTTGCTTAAAAGTATATTGATATGTAAATCACGGTGCTGAATAAATTCTAAAAGAATTGTTGAGCACTACTTGAAGATTTTAATCCTCGGAGTAGACCGCTTATGGCGAATTGTAATCTGAGACTGACATTCAACCTCATCCATACAATCTGTCCAGTTAGAATTTATAACTGGATTTGTACAACATACATATATGGTTCTTTGAGACTTATGCACAAATGCATTTCAATATATTTAAAATTATCTAAGAGATTTTTGCCAGTTCCATATGTTATGAAACCTGTTTTTGCAAGCTTCTCAGACATTAATTTTAATACTAAATACATATTGGTAAAAATTGTCTCTAATCTTTAGATCATAGGTTACTTACCACCAAGCTTAGTTTTACATGAGATTTATCTGAACTGTTAAACTACGAACTACTGAACTGGACATTGGCCAAATGACCATTCTTTTTTGGGACAGAAGAATAAAAATTAATAACTTTGTTGGGAATAAATTATCTTGAGTTAAAACTTTTCTATCTAACCACTAATATTTAAATATTCGTATTGTAATTTTTCTGGTTTTTCTTACTAATCTAATTATGAAACCTAAGAGCAAAAATTTTTAAAGTCCTAAGGGCTCGATAAATTTGCGTGCCCTAGAGTAGTTTACCTAAACTCTTTCAATCTGATATTTAAAACTTCAGACAATAACAGATAGAAAATTAGAAAAAAACAGTCCAAAATATATCGAGTAACAATTGTTGAAGTATTTTTCCTTTAAAATCCAGAAAAGTCATTGTGTGTCTCAACCTTGAACTTTTATCATTTTTTTATATTGAAAATCGCCAAAATATTCTCATTTAAGTTTACTTTGCTTTGAGCCTTCCATTTCTGAGACACCTTCTTAGATAGATACTAATTGAAGATTACTTGCGTCAAATGAGATATGTGCTCTGGTATTAAAATATAAGAGAGAGATAACGTAAGTGAAAGTCACTTAATTAGGTTTCTTCCAGGTTACTTTCCATAATACGTTGGTTTCACAAAGCTGACGCAATCCTGAACAAATTGAAGGAAATGGTAATGAAGCTCTAAGAAACAAAACTTTTATACTTTCAACCTGAATAAAACAAGAATTATTTTATAGTCAGTTCAGTGAAAGTAAACGATCTTACTAAATTCTTCACGAATTAGGATGACGAAAATGATACCGGCAAAGGTACAGATAGAACCGGTATTTTGGTTAATCGGACCTATTGATTTTCGCCTTAGTGTGGGAGAGTTGACAAATTTATGGTTAGTTGTCTTTACATATTCATGTATTTATGTATGTTTCCTACTTGATCGAATTACGGTTGAGTGAAAGCATGTTTGCGAATCTTGATTAAATTCAATCGATATAATTAAATATTGATTTATTTAATAGGTAGTTCTGTCCAAGAGTTACACTGAAGGTTATTCGATACCACGAGGCATATGGTTAAATATGAAGGACTTTGTTTCTAGTGTCGTTAATTCAATTCCATATTAGTTTCAACGCTGAAAGCCATGGTTTATTTTCGATTGCTTTGGTTTTACTGTTTTACTTGCTAAATTAAGTTTAGTTGATTAGAAACAATAGCTTCTGTGGCCTCAGACTTGACATAAAACTATAAGATTTTGATAATTGCAGTTAGCTTGACTAAATCGAATGTGCAATACTAGGAGTTTGTCTCCAGTATCCAAGTAATTCCACGTGTATAATTAATAGCTTATTCAGACGAAGGTCGAGTGTCAGGTCAACTCCCAAATGTGTAGTTAAGGAAAGATACATGCAGATAATTATAATTATTTGTAATTCCCATAGGAGAAAGTAAAATGAAAGTATGCTGATTTCCGTATTACAAGTACGATTAATTAGTCGAAAGGACTACTCATATCAAATCTAGAACAGTTGTTTCACTGATACTCATCCTGAAATTACTTTTGATACAAATTACTTAATACCTAGTATGAACTTAATTACAATATATATTTAAGGTGATACACGTCATTTATTGTATATGCATTAAATAAATATCAATAAGGCTAAAACTTTTTTTTTGTTTTGTTTAGTTATTTGAAGATTCAACCAAAGAAAAAATTACTATTGACCTGGGACTATCAGAAGTAAATACAACATCTCCAGTTGGAGGTCCATTTGGCATTAATTCAGGAAAGATATTGATAGCCGAAAAAGTCCAACCTACATCAGAAGACATGAGAATGTAAGTATACGTGTTTCCATGTTTTTTAAAACTAGAGATTCTATAGGAAATGACGCGACCAAAAAACTTAAATATTTCAGAGCGTGTTTCAATTGTTTTTCCAACTTATTTCTGATATTCGCTTTGAATACAAATTTTGTCCTGAGTATTGAATTGGAATTTTACTAAATGATGTTTTTCAAAGGATGACAATCTATTAGAAATATTAATTGGAAGGAATACTTTTCATGTAATGTTGGGAAATCCCCAAACTCAGACTATTTTTATATTCATGTCTCGTAAGCTTTGTAACTTTCTGTAAATCTTTTATATTTTTAAATAAAAAAAATCTCGAAGTGTCAAAATTGTAGTTGCAAAGATTAGAACTATAATCATTACTTAATATTTTCAGGTCACCAGATACAACGAATAATTCCCCTGTGCAGCTTTTGGGTAATCAAGTAGCTAACCAAATGATTACCACAATTGGATCGCACAGCCCCAACAGTAACTCACCAACTTCAACCGTTTCTCCGATACCAATGAAAAGAGCAAGGTTCAGTTACCCTTCTCAACCTCTAGCTCCTGGTGCAAAGATTACAGGATTAAAACTTCGAAATCAAAATCAAAATGGCAGAAGCTTAGGAAAGCGTCTTCCTGCTGGTACAGCACCAACATTAACATCGGCCCTTGCCTCGCTCTCTCGAGATGCTAGAGCTCAGTTGCAAATCCTTGCACAACCCGAAGAACAACATCGTGCACGATATCAAACTGAAGGTTCCAGAGGAGCAATCAAAGATAGAAAAGGGAACGGATTCCCTTCAGTAAAATTGGTTGGTTACGATAAGCCAGCAACTCTTCAGATATTTATTGGCACTGACCAAGGAAAGGTCAATCCTCATATGTTTTATCAAGCCTGCAAGGTAATTTAAAACTTAATTTAATTAATTATAGTACTCATTTGAGTTGCGATTACTAATGTATAAGGATTTTTGCTGACATTAGGTTACAGGCAAGAGTTCTACGCCATGCATTGAAAAGAAAATCGAAGGGACAATTGTCATTGAAATTGAATTTGAACCTTCGAAAGATATGGTGATTAGGTAAGGGAACAAATAATTTTGTTCAATTTGGTTTGTACATCATGTAAATGTAAACTAGTAGTTATGATAAATATTTTATCCATATGTTTTTTCAGCTGTGACTGCGTTGGGATTTTAAAAGAAAGAAATGTGGATGTAGAACAAAGGTTTCCATTTCATCATGCTTCCCAGAGTCGAAAGAAGTCAACAAAATGCAGAATGATCTTTAGAACTACGATAATCAATTCTGCCGGAATTGAAGAAACTCTTCAGATATCTTCGGTCCCAATACTCTGCAGTAAGTTATACTTTTATTTATGATCGCTTAGAAAACAGTTGTTACACGTGCAGCTGAATCTAAGATCCTTGTCAATATTTCAATATTATTATTTTGTTTTTAGCTCAGCCACCAGGCTTACCCGAAATATGTAAACAATCTCTGTATGATTGTCCAGCTAAAGGCGGATTAGAATTATTTGTCGTTGGGAAAAACTTTTTGAAAGATACCAAAGTCGTGTTTCACGAGGAAGATGAAGATGGACGAACGCTTTGGGAATCCACAACTGAGCCATTAAAAGATTACTTGCAGCAAGTAAGTATACTTAGAAAATCTATGACTTTGAATGTGTAAATGTTCTGACGTTGTCATTGTTTTTGTTTTCGATCTAGAATCATCTTATTTGTCCAGTTCCACCATACAGAGATCAAAATATGATGAGCCCAGCAGATTGCAAGGTTACGATTGTGTCTGCGGGCAAGCATAGTGAACCACATAGGTTCACCTATTTGCCCAATATATCTGCTGGTAAGACAAAATAGCTATAATGCCCGCATTGCTTTGTAGTTATTGCTTTAGAGACTGGCCATGACTTCTATGAGGTTCTGGTCTGCATTTTTAAAAAAAAAAAATGATTCATTGTTTAAAATCTTTAAATATTGTTTTATGCGTGTCATTGTAATTAAACAAGCCAAAAGTTTAGCAATTTAAAAATTTCTGTTCAAACATGTTCAACTTGTAAGCCAGAATCTCATGGTTGAAGTCTTCGTTTGACAAAATAACATTCAAGAGTTAACAACATTTTTATTGCATGTATTCAAAACAATTTCAGTTTTATTCTTTATTGTTTCATGATATTTAAAATCAAATTTACTGTTTCAATAACAATATTTGTTTATCAAGCAATAGTTGTTAGTCTGATCAAATCTTTAGCAGTTAACTATATGCCGTTCCCTTTTTTATTCTGACCCCGATTTAACTTAAAGATTTGGAATTTTCCTATCTTAAATTTTAGCTTTGTAATGACCTCGTTATTATTTCAATTTTCAGCACTTATTTCTTTCACAGCTCCCTATAAAATGAATTCTATCTGAATTGGACAACATGGCCAGTCTCTTATGGAATGAATGTGATGGTATGAATGTCTTCTGTCAGTGTCAAATAATAAACGTATGTAAAAACGTGGAGAGTCCAGTGTCATTCCAGTTCCGCTTCTGACAATCAGTTTAGTTCAATAACACTTTCACAATTAGATTAAATTCAGATTTCCTTGGAGTTGATCATTCTTTAAAGAAAATGATACAATGCTTCCATTCATTATTATTAACTGGACAAAATATCGAGTCTACATTTTTTTTAAAAAAATTATTTTGAAATTTATGATCCTGGACTGGAACTTACTGTAATATGTGCGAAGTTAGTATGTCATCTGTTTGTTAAATCAACTTCAACAATAACGTCTGTAGATTTGTGGAGAGAGATTAGGGACACTGACAGAATGGTGCGTTTCTTGGGTCGAATAAATGGGGTATGAATGTTGATTGCTTATGGCAATATGAAGGGCTATTGAAATGCAATTTGGATCTAAGACCAGTGTATTTTTTTGAAAAACAAATAATGTAATATATTGTAACAAAACATTTATGAATGTAACCAAATGTATTTTTTTCTATACATGTTTCCAATTTTTTATTTATGCGATGAAGATGATAATATATCTTCTTGATGTACACCAAATTTTGCAGCATAAATTGTAGCTTGTATTCATTCAATTCCCAATTTATGGAAACACTGGTCTTGACCCTACCTTTCTATTCCTCAGCGTATAATATAACTATTTCTGTGTTTCGTTTATCATGACATGCCACAATAGTCGGCATTTAAAAATTAGTTAGAGGCTTTCGAACCAAAAGCCTATTCGAAAATAATGCTGGGGAATGTAAGGTGTTATAAGGTGAGTATATTGTCAGACGCTGATCTTGAGCTGACTTTGTTGCATTTTTTTGCCCTTAGCAAAATTTTCAATCTGATCAGGGATTCTGATAGTTCATCTCCGCATCGAGCCAGGCACTTGTTTGGCGAGACCTCGTGACCTCTGACCCTGGCCCTTGTGCCGCAGGTTTTGCATTTCAAAAAACAATACTTTTTTCAAAACACATAACAGAACAAGCATTTTACAACTAACAAGCACAACACATTTTAGTTATTCATTTGTAATTAGCAAAAATTTCAAACACTTTCATGTCAGTGTCAAATATAGTTTCATGTTTTACTATTATATTTCGAATTACCTTTGATTATTTGTTTATGATTTTTTTTAGTATACTTCTTTGAAATTTCAATACTGTATATAAACTGTTTTAATTATGCTTATGATTAACCTTGTGTTTAACACATTTCGTGTCACAAACATACAGATTTGCTGTAATCACTTAATTCATTACACCTTTTGATCAATTTTGTTTTTGAAATTTTATTTTAATAAAATCAGATAGAAAAACAAGCATAACATAAATCCAGACGGGGTGGGTGGACAACTACGGACAACTTTACTTTCGGTCTAGGATGTCTTGGAATTATAATAGACTTCTCTGGTATCGGAACTTAACTAAAGTTCAGAGATGAGAGAGGGATTTTTATGCCAAAAATCAACAAATACATTGTAGCTTTGTCGTAATTAGTCAGAGACGAATCAGTGTCGTCAATTCAGACGAATCAGTGTCGTCAATTTAGAGACGAATCAGTGTCGTCAATTTAGAGACGAATCAGTGTCGTCAATTCAGAGACGAATCAGTGTCGTCAATTCAAAGATTTTTTATATTGAAAGTTTAGTATTTTTGACAGAGCGGTTGGATCATTTGAATTTCCAAAGACCGTTAGTGGGGATTACGTTAATCGCAGGGTAGTTTAGAGTTAGCTTGGACGTTGATAACACCTAACTACACATACCACACATTTTACAACAACGAAAGAATTCTGCCCTTTTCTTACAGGGCTGGTCCGGCCATTAGCTCGATTAAGTTTTAAGCTGGTTATGCAAGCATCGGAACATTCAGATGCTTTTGAACTGTCATGTCATGTCATAGGGGTGTAGTTATTAGGGGGATATGGGGTTATCGTGTTCAAGACTACATGAAAAGCGCATTACTTGCAGTCTTTCGGTGAGTGATCCGAAGCTCAAGTAAGGTGGCAGTTCAGAATGCTTGCATAATCGTTTACAGGGGGTTCTCCTTCCAGAGCTAATTAAGCGACCTTACGTCGTTAGTGTTACTAAAGAATGGTCAATCTAATATTATTTTATGTCTATAGCTCATTACGGAATTCCAGCCTCATCAACCTGCGACTCTTCGAGCCAAGGCATTATACCGGAGGCGTTAACTCGATCTTTATCGCGTAAGATTTCTGAAATTATGTTTAAAGTCAAAGTAATCATTGTTTTGTAGTATTAAATTAGTGTATGTGTGTACAGACGGTGAGCAGATGCTGTCGATGGATTTGCAAGCCATGGAGCATTTGACACAGAGAGATGCTATTCCCACAATTGGAAATATTGGATCATCATCAACGGATGGTGAGTTTAAAAAATATATAAATCAGAACAATATTTACATATGTAATGTATTTTTTAAAATATTTATGTTTCTGCTGCATAGGTATTGCTGTAACGAGCATTTCGAATCTTCAAGAACCACTAAGAAGAACCACAGGGCTTCATGAACAGCTTCAGTCAGTCTCTCCGCCTGTAGATCCTCTGCCACCACTAGCATTCAGCAACAATATGCTTCCTCCGACCACTTCAGCACAAGAACGACAGGTTGTAAATGAATTACAGTCAATACTTGAGCAGAGCGTTCAACAAAATCAACATGAACAGGCAGTGGCCGATATGATGTCAGCAACAACAATCATGTCTATCAAGCCAGAAAACACATTCACAAATGTCACTATGAGCCAAACTTCGAGCCTACCAACATCAGTTCCTTTGGATCTGCAATTTCCCACAGATAATGTTCAACCTGGGATCTCAGCGGTAACTGTTGCGTTTCCAGAGCAAGGAATTTGTGGTCCCCAATTTTCGTCAGCTCCGATTTCGATTGGTTGTATGAATTCAGCCGTTCTACCTCAATTACTTACTCGGTCTGTAAGCCTGGAGGCAAATGTCACGAACGAAACGAAATTACTTACAGAATTAATGCCAAATTCTCAGTCATCGATTCCTTCCACGAATTCTTTCATGATTCCGGCAGCTACTACCAGCGCTATTTCTATTAATACCTTAAACTCTGATAGTTTGGCAATAGAACCCGCGGTAGTCACCGCTTCCCAAGTGGCTAATTGTATGGGACAAGGCCTTATCAAGGTAGAGCCTCAACTTCAGTCTACGGCTAATGTCTGTATGACCATGAGCAATGTGGTCGTGTCCAGTCAGCCAACTCCAATTATAACTCCAAATGTAGCCGTAAATCCTGCTAACTATATTGGAGGAGATATGCAGCCTCATCAAGGAACATTTGCAAATGCTCTTTCTCAATTGAGTGACAATGAGCTGATTAACTACATTAATCCAAGTTGTTTTGAACAGAATCTAATTTGATGCTATTGATGGTATAATATTGATTGATTTATTATTTTTGTCTCTATAAAAATTCAACTGTATGGAATCTAAATTGTATAAATGTTTTTTTTAAAATAGATTCTGCCCTTATTTTTAAATGAATGTCAAGTTCCAAAAAGTTCGACACCACCTCTTCTATCTTCAAAGCGTCATGTCGGAAGTTTCTCGGCTATCCTATAGTTATTTGATTTGACCAATCAATATATTTATAAAAACAATTTGCTTAACAATATAATTTTTAATCTAATATAATTTAGTCAGCGTTCTAGAAATTAGAAATCTGTACAAAATAACAAGACTGTGTTCAGTTCGCAAATCTCTATACCCCTACCCAATATTGTTATATGCAGTCGACAATTATATATCGTCGCACGATAAGCGTGTTGGAAGCAGTACCTGTAATTTACATTATTCTGTACAGATCATTCCATTTTAAATAAGATTTAAATGATCGTTTAAACATCGTCCTTGCTTTGTTAAGTGGTTGGACAGGTAGGAATGCTTTAGTATGCAGCGTTAATGTATATTGTATATAGTAATTTAATATTTCAGAAAAATCGAGAGGCATGCTTTATATACTTTACTTAATTTTTTTTGTTAATTCGTTCACGCGTTTTTAGTCAGCAATCCAGTGTTCAGTTTTAAAACTTTCCTTTACTGTTGAAAGTAACTGAAAATTTCGATCAACTCATAGAATTTTTAATGGCCATTTTTCAGTAACAATTTATGTTTTTTGTTGACATGTTGTACATACAATGAAATATTTATTTATACATACTAATAAGTAACTAAGAAAAAGAACAACATAGTTCTGCAACCTGTGTATAACGTAGTTTAAGACGAGTCATAAAGATAAGACATTTGTATATAAACTTGTATATAATATTCTATATGTCTTGAAATATTAAATCGATGGTTAGTGCTTTTTCTGCGCTTGTAATTCAATCTTGATGTGTATATCATTTAGTACATCAATCAATAGGAGTTCAAGTGATCAATTTGAAAATTTAGAATTATGGTTAATGGTATATTAAGTTCGTATCAAAATAAGTAGATAAGTGCATTTTTTTGGAAATGCCTTTTGTTGTAAATATCAGAGAACAGCAACGAGAGAAAGCGTGTTGTATTTTTGTACAGTGTTTCTTAAAGTGAGTGCTACTGGTGATGCAAATCATATACTTATCAGATTCATATATTTATTGGCTTGCCAATACTAATTAAATATGGAGATCATGATGAATGTGTAAATAAACATGGTTGGAAATTATATAGTTGTTGAATGTAGAGTTTTAACATTACAGGCGGTCCAAAGTCTAAATATTTCAAGAATTTGTTTACCTTCGATTTTTAATTGTAGAGATTTGAGCGTCCGTTTATTATTATTATTATTACTGAAACACTTTTGATTAACCGGTGTTTATGTATAATTTATTTAATCATTTCGTGATTCATGAAGATTTTGGTTCAGAGCTTCCGTCATTTCTTAAATAGTATGGATATGAAATAATATGAATTATTATGAAAAACAAAAGTTTTCGATAGCCTTTCAGATTTGAAACAAATGACAACAAGGTGTCAGAAATTGGATCCTGATTTGTTGGCCCCAAAATCAGAAAACTTTAATGGAGCAGCAACTGAATAGCTGTAGATATTATGTAGTGCGATTTATTCAAAATAGTTTAATATTTCTTGAATAAATAAATAAAAGTGCTTTGGTCAAATTATAAATATTAATTGCATTTTACTTGAAATATCATCCATTCATATAATATTATTAGATCGATAAGGTAGATATTCCATATTCACAAGTTTAAATCTAAACATCAAATGCACCAAGAATATTATCATATTTATATTGCACAATAAAATCACAAAACTTAGTGAATATTTTATTATTATTCATACATACACTATAATTGTAACAAACTATTTTTTAATAAGCAATTAACTTATACATGTGTGTAGATTTTAATGTGAAACACTAAAACCATCGAGTTAGGACTTGTGAATGAAATTCGAGCTTTAGATAGCGCAAAATCTAGTTGTCAAGGAATTGCATGAATTTGAAAAGCGAACCACCAAACAAAACAGATCTTCATTTTCTTTCAAACGCGGTTGACTTCATCTCACAGTTTTGTGTCCGAGTGTCTCTCTCGCTTTTACAGATATTTTCCCAATCTTTTGCAATTTAGCATTTGGTCATTAGAATTTAAAGGTAAAGCGAATATGTATAGTTTTTATATTAAATAATCATTTCATTTTCAATAGATTAGTCTAAACTTATCACATTCTCATGCTCATTTCAGAGAAGTAATGGCCCCACCAGATCTGACAAAGAAGTCGCCAGTCATGGCCAAGCAGAATTTGGGGATGCTTCAAGGTAAATCGGGTAAGATGTTGGATGAACCTATGCCATCGGCTCTGGTTTCTGAAGTTTTGAAACTAGAGAACCAGGAGGAAATCGAAAAGAAAGCACTTGAGATCAAAGGGAAGCTGCATGTGGAGTCGGTGAAGGGAGCTGATCGTAACGTTGCTTTGCTAGACGAATTGTTGGAGGCCGCAAAGGTATCTGACCAAACATTTTAAACTTTCTTGTTCATTCTGAGGTTTAAACAACTCTAAAATTACAGATTCTGTTGACTAAACTGACATACATGCCAGTACGACGTGACAATCCGGCCTCTGCAAAGGACGTTTTGTTGGCTCGAGAGATTTTGGAGATTGGGGCCAAGGCGAGTGTTGCGAAAGGGACTGATGAAGGGATTGCAGAGTTTGAACGTTACTACAATCAGCTAAAACAATACTATTTCGATCTCAAGTAATATGCTTCGATCTATGATATTTTTAAACAATGATCTTGTTTTATGAATTAATTATATCTACCAATTTGTTCATGTTCCAGACACTTATTCCCCGAAGACTCTGATTCCATGTATGAAATTCTTGGAATGAACTTGCTCAAGCTTTTAAGCCAAAATCGTATTGCTGAGTTCCACACAGAGTTAGAGCTGTTTGTGCACCCAGAAGTGTTCAAAGTACTGAACAATGTTTACATCAAGAAGGCTGTGGAGATTGAGCAGTTTCTTACTGAAGGAAGGTACAATAAAGTAAGTTGAAAAGATTTTAGTAATACCATGTCAAGAGAAGATGGTTGATTTAATGTTCATTGATTTTATTAGGTGGTGGCTTTGCACACAGCAACAGAAGAGGATCTTAAGCAAGCTGGACTTACATCGCCTGGATTTAAGTTTTTCATTGATCGGGTCGTTAGCAACTCTCGAGGAGTGATCTCTGATGTTCTGGAAACGGCATTTGACAAAGTTAGCCCAGCGTTTGTGCAACAGGCCTTGAATATTCCAAATGAAAATGTTCTACAACAAGTCGTTTCGGAGGTGAACTAATCATTTAACCGTTCAATAGATTGGATATGCATTCAGAAAGATTAATAATTATTCACTAATTTTATAGCGTAATTGGAAGCTGGGAGAGGACGGATTTGTGTACTTTCACGCTGTCAAGAATGCAGTTGGGACCTTACATGCAGCCCAGCTAGCTGAAGATGCTTTGAAATATGCTAAAGAGCTGGATACAATCGTTTAAAATCAGTATTATAAAATCATCACATTTTCTATTTTCATCATCATATTCTGCTGCCCAAAATTGTTAGTTCAGTATTTATAATGGTCATCATGTACAATGTTTCAAGATAAGTAAACGTTTTATGTTGTCGAAATAGGAGATTTTATAGCATTACTTTATTCATTTCTAAAATTAAAGCTCGTATAGCGTAAGTTTAATCTATAGAGAGTTGTCTAGGAACCCACGTAAAAATAATTCTTGCAATCAAATTTTTTTTGCTAAAATTGTCCATACAGCCGAAAATTTGCATATTCATTTCAAACTAAGAGTATCGAATATCCATTCGATTCCATACCAAATTCTTTAGTGATCTAAATTTCTTTTTTGATGGCGTCTTCCAAAGGACATTCAAACCGCTTCACTAGCAGCCTCGGAAGCTACTACCCGTTGACTCATTTTGAACAATTATCGAATCGAGTTTCCAGTCAAAAAGGCAAGCACCAAATTTCTCCAAGAGAGGAAATCTACTTGTCGCTGATCAAAGATATTCGTTCCAAAAACGCTCCTAAACTTGGAAGGTTGGTTAAAAAAGCTTCTGGAATTTTACGGCTTTCTCATTTAAAAGCTGAAGTGGCAACCACAGATCAAAAACAAGTTTCTACTTCCGAGCCAGAAAATCATATTGATGTCTCGGCTAAAATGAATGTCAAGGCTTCACCCTCCCAACTGTTATCGAAGCAAGTTGGTTCAACGGGCTTACAAAGATCGGAAGTAATATCAAAGCTTGTAGCAAACGGAGGAGATTTCTCAGAGATATGGGATTATATAGAAGCTACAACATTATCCAGTGACCCGATGGCTTCAAGGTAACTTCAGATAATTTAATTAGAAAATGCACTAAATATATTTAGTCAAAAGCTATGATTTTTCGTTTCAAGAGACAGACCTCCTTCAAGAAGGAGCAATGTTTCCAGGACATCAACTGTGAGCAGCAGGGACACAAACGCTAGTCAGCGTCAGGTTCGAAACAAAAAGCCCCCATGGCGTTACTTCGGTAATCAGAAAGGGCTGTCACCGTCACCCACTTCCAACACTTCTATAGTTCCTTCAGTAAGATCCATTGCATCTACCGTGGACACAGTGGCATCCTCAGCTAGCATAAACGTAAGCGTCTCTCATACAACAATAGGAAAGACATTGATTCGAAATGAAAGTTTATTGATCAATTCTTACATACTTTAATTCAGTCAAGAAGCAGATATAGTACAACCGGAACGTGTGAAACCATAGCAGAAAAAAAGCCTGACTACATGAAGCATGTTTTTGTCATAAACGGGCAAGTCGTTACGTTCAAGGGAAGTGGTTTTGAAAATTTTACTAATTGGTTTGGAGATGTGGCGCAGTTAAGGTTCGTCTTTTTCCTCTACTCGTATTTATTGTTAGAAACTCCTACTTAATAATATTCATACATCCTTCTTCAGTAATATTGCAGATAGCCGCACATCTAATTTCAAACGAGAATTCAATTTGACTGGATTTAACAATCAAGAAATCAAAATGAAGTTGTATGAAGGATATAAGCTAGTTGTAAGTTTAATTTCTTTTACATTTTACTATATGCTAGTATTTAATCCTAACTTGGGTTTTTATCAAATTAATTAGATCGAGGCATACAGATCGAACCGCGACAAACAACCTCCTATGAGATTCAAAGAAACTGTCATTCTCCCTAAAGGGGTTGTAGTTGAAGAGCTCACAATGTGTCGATATGAGTCTGGTCGATTGATAATGCAAGATGTCGGACGAAAAATGACATAACAGGACCGAATAAATATCTTCGGGCTAATCGTATTCAGCATACGTAGAAATGTTCTATATTACTATCTTGGTAGTAACTCTGAGAAGTTCAGAATTATAAACAATTGTTTAGTGCTACAAACTTTTTCCAATCAAATTGTATCGGTAACAGTAAGGACTATTAAATTTTATGTACGTCATTAGCAAATGCTTCTCTTCCTCAAAACCGCTTTTTTGATGATTTTCGCTCAATTCAGAACATTATGACTATAAATATTTAGACTAATAGTACAACTTTTACTGAAGGGTTTCTTTAGAAAGAAATACATAAAGCGAGTTAACCTAAGCAATGAATATACTTTGAGTAGGATAACTACCAATTATGAACGCTTAGTAGTAGATTCTTTAAATGCTGCTGCGAGATCTCTTTTTGTCTGTTCCGTTAATCTAGCGTAATTGGTAAGATCTGCTTTTCTTGCAGATGCTAGCTCTTTTAAACTGTTTTGTAAAATGTGGACATCCTTGTTCAGCATACCAACTCTATACAAAATCCGAATATTATATTTAGGCATTTCCTTAATAACTATGAACAACAAAAATCAATGAAACTTACTTGGTCCGAAGCTTTTTGACAGATCCTGAATCGGATTCTTGATTCAAACTATAAAGTTCACCTGTCTTTAGTTCTCGAATCATGGTACGGATGTTTTCAACTTCTTGAAGTAGCGAAGAATTTGTGATTTGTGCTGCATCGAGGCAGTCATCAATGCATTTGTCTGCTTGCTGTAGAACAGTGAAGATTTTAGCAGATTTCCTCTGAGCTTGAACGACTTTCTGACGCTCCTCTTCGGTCTCATTAATTGAACTATTCATGACTTCAATCAAGCGCTGATGCTCCTTTTCACCCGTGGCTATCACATCAGATAAGTGGCGTAACTGTAATCATTGAATCTATTTAACCACTGAATGACTGGTCATAACTATAAGAGATCTGTTGTGTTTACCTGAGATTCCAAGTCTTGAATCCTTTCGATTGCATTTATCCCTCCTTGAAAATTACTAGAGCAGCACAACTCTAATTTATTCTTCAACTCTATCATTTCTCCATCCGACTTTTGGAGAGCTTCTTGCTTTTCTGCAATTACTTGTTGTAAACGTACTACTATTGCTCGTTCCTATTTTCAATTAAAAAAATATGAAGGGTGCACAAAGCATTCAAATCGTGGATATCATATAAGCATACCCTGGTTAACGCTCGATTAGCCTCTTGGATTTCCAAACTAATTTTGTCACGGCTACGTTTTTCTCGATCCTTGAGTCCACTCAGCTCTTGTTTCAATTGATTCATTTCATTCCAAGAACTTTTTGATTCCGTTTCTTTTTCCATCAATGTAGATTCTAGCAAGTCAATCTGGCATCTGTTCGATTTGTTCTGAGATTCCAGTGTTTGAATTCGAGCTTTGCTTGCCTTCAAATCTTGTTGTCGACTATTAAGATCTTGGGTTATTTGGTCAACTTGGCGAGTTAGTTTCGCGATTTGTTCATGCCTATAAAAATTATAATGCAAAATTGTACATTAGTAAAAGTCTATAATAGATGATACAGTGGTTGACCATGGCAAAATAATTTAACCATACTTTCTTCTGTCATGTTGTAGCAGACCGTTTCGATGTGGCTGTCCTACTGAAGAACCAATAGTGGACGTGGTTGAAAAAGCCTTGTTGCTAGCCAAACTGGAGCAACTGACTTTCTTTCCAATGCTGTCGAGATTTGAATGATTGTCACCATCCCCATGAACCCCATATGTTTGGCAAGACGATGGCGAAGGCAGTTCTGTCTGATGGTGTTGAATATTGGACAATTTAATTTGGAAGTCAGATACTTTTTGTTGTAGAGCAATTATTTGCTGTTGTCTTCCACGCCAGGAATTGCTATTTGTCAAATTGAGAACGGTTTGTGGAGTAGCACTTTCACCAACTTCTTGAGACAATGCCTTTCGTAAATAACAAAAAAAAGTTTAAATATAAATATGATTTAAAAAAAAACAACGGAATTACCCTTAACGCTGAACGAAGTTCTAATCGAAGTTGCTGGCACTGTCTGCGGTATTCCATCATTTTATTTGTTATCTGTGACAATTGCTGAGATGAAGAAACAATCCCTTCTTCCGGTTTCATACTTGAAACTGTCAAATAGTAATGGTCATCAGATTTTTATTGTATCTTTTAAAAAATATCATTTCTGATAATTACCCGGTTCCATATTAGATTCGTCATTTTCGTTATTTTGCGTCTCCACACATTGCAATCTCTTATTCTCAGCCATCAATTTGGTCATTTTAGTTTTCATACTTTCCATCTGCGATGTCATATCCCGATTTTTCTTGCTTAGCTCAACAATCTTTGATGCCATTAGTGATGATGGCACGGTTCTTTCAACGTCCTGCGAATGATATTTGATAAACACATTGCTAATAATATTTCATGGAGTTAATCATTATCAGTTGAAGCTTACTGTTGGAGAAGAAGTTTCTTTATACTGTGTAGTTTTAAACTTCCGTAATTCAATGACTTCTTTATCCAGGTACTCCACATGTTTCTTCAAATGCCAGTTTTGGTCCATCACAGTCTGTACAATTAATAACATTTGTTTGGAACAAAAAATCTAATATCTTCCAAATAAACCGTGAATTACTTACATGGAGTTTGGATTTCAGGTGACAATTAAGTTCCATAGGAAATTCCACGTCAGAAGGAATGTCAAACAACTTCTTTTCAATTTCTGAACACATTTTGACTGATTGGTTTGCTAATAAATGTTTGGTGTATAAATCAATGCCACTGGATTAATAATATGAATTTTCTGTCTGGCCTCAGCGTTTAAAAAATAATGCAACTCGGATTACGTTAGTAGATATAGAAACAATCACAAAATTATACAAAATAGATTTAGTATATTTATTTGTTTCATGCGCTGATTAAAATGATAAAATAACTTTTTTATACGCATATCAAGGTGAATAAACCGCCCTTGGTTACCTTAGCTTGATAGAGGTGAAGTCACTTAGAAGAAAATCGTGGGACATTT